>JAQGBJ010002558.1:0-15912 GCA_034698345.1 Sphaeridia pumilis
TAGGCAAAGAAAAGCGTCGTCGAAGGCCATAAAACATTCGTGGTTGATATTGACCACGAACATTGTTTTATTCAGTAGGTTTTACGGACTTTAGAGGCTGAGCCAAGGTGAGTTGGAGAGAAAGGGCAAGTTTAAACCCCCAAGTATATCGGAAATGACTTGAGTGGAAGTTGTTGTTTGAAAAGCTCTACGATAAAGAAATTGTGCAATCGGAACGGAAACAACTACAACTTTTAAAAGTTTCAATTGACTGCATTTGCATTCTACTACAGCTGGAATAAGAAAAAGAAAGTTGTGGAATATTTTAGTGCGTTGGAACAAGTTCCATTAACTGATTGTCTTATTTTTCCAAGGTTATCTAGAAAACTTGCTATATTGTAAATGTTGATTGGATTTGCAGGCCAAGGTGCGGTTCATGCGCAAGTTCAACAAAAAATTAAATTCTAATATAATTCTGAGCTGGGCTAAGGTGAAACAAAAACAAAGATTTGTCAACCTTGACCAAAAATTATTACGCAAATGCCAGAGAAAGGTGATATTTAATCGAATTCTGTCAATGGTTTTTCTTTCTTCGTTTCGAATAAACGGAAACAAAATGTTTCACAATAGCTGCAAAGGTTGAAAATTAATTAATAAACGTGTACTTTTGATAAAGTTTGTAGTCTGTTTAAGAAAATAACCGATGCTATCACTAGAACATGCAATTTTAAACAGCAATTTCCTAAATTGAAGAAAATCCGAGCTGCATTTATTTGTTTATTAGGTGCAGCAAATTTGGAGTTGATTTAAAAGCATTTAATTATGAATTAAGACTAAGACCAGCAAATACAGTTTAAACATTTGAGCGGTTTTGCAGCGTGATATATTCATGACTTGATGACTTGATTTGATGCAATAAAAAGGCGTTACTCCAATCAAACAAATGGCGATGTAATCGAGCTGGTGACGCCGACCGATTTATCCATGAGCTTTTTTAGTTCTTGTAAAATTCAAGAGTTTTAGCTGAATACAAAGGAACACGAAACAAGCTCTTCAGTTGCTCTCATATTGATTAAGAGTTGGGAAATATTATAGAAACTTGAGAAAAACCATGATATACACAACAACCAATTTCACCAACAACTGACAATTTTATGTTATACGAACTACAAGCAATTCACCGTGATCAGAATCAGAGTCTCTTGAGGAAATCAAGCCACAAACCAACGCGGGACCAACTCGACTCCCCCAAAGCTACAAAGCCAATACAACAAACACGACCAATTTCGACTTCCCCTCATATCAAATCGGATATTGACTAAAGAAAAAAGTGTTGTTGTTAGCTTTTGGTTGGATTGGCGGCGGCAGGCGGGAATAATGGTTGTTGTTAGCACTTGTTATTGTTATTGTCCTGAGCGCACGTATGACTTTGACAGGTGATGATGAGATGGGCTTGATCACGGACGACCGAGATAGAATCCCCATTACAGACTATACGAGAAACCAACAACTTTCACTTGCCATTACTTGTACTGCATGGCATGCTCTTTCGATAGCGTTAAAATATATGACGGTACAAATCGTTATGGGAAAAGTGAGTAAGACCGATTCAATCGTTTTCCCCTGCCGTTAATAAAGGTTATGTTGTTGTGTGTGATTGTGTGAAGAGGGGAAGTGGGAAGTAGTTGAATTGGCTTTATGGGGAAAAGCAATGGAGAAATGCGTTAGTTGAAGGACGGTGAGATTTAATAACGTTGTTCACAGCTATATATTTGTTCAATGACAACAGTGAAGGTACTGAACGACAGCTTCCTTCCTTCCGGGGCACGGAAGACAAATAAATGCTTTTGGTTGGTCCGAATAGAGCTGACTGATACAAGTTCTTGTCGCCCTACTGATACAGCTGGTAGTTGCAAACATTTTTAAGATCATTCATTTATGACGGATCTCGCAAGGAAGCGAACAGAAACATTAATTTGATGTGCCTAACGCCAAGCAAAAACAATAGAAATAACTTGTGTAAAAATGAAATCAACAAACAGCGGTATAGACTCTCGGTCAAAAGTCCGAAGACTCCCAACCCACACGCCTTTTGTCGAAATGGCCTCTAGTTGCAACCGAAACGCTGAATGTTGGTTCCAACGCAGTTGCTGTCTTTTACCCACAGCTTTAAAGTTGGCAATATTTGCACTAATTGAATAAGCGGTAGCATAAATAGCCGGGTACACAGTCGCTGTAGCAATAGAAATGTATGCCAACACGACAATTGCAATTATATTGTCAAAATTAAACAGCAATAAGCTTGAAATCCCACCAACGCACAGCGTAAGACAAGCAAACTTCATCACAAAGATGACCGAAGAGTTTGAGACATTGAAGATTCTCAACAGGATCGTCAGATGTAAAAAGTTGACCATGATTTCGTATCTATCCGCAATTGAGCAGAGGTCGCTGTTCATCCTGTTTTAAGGTAGGAGACAAAATTACATTTCCTAGTCCAAAGACATTATTCATGAACTGGCAATGTTGAATATACGCACTTGCCTACGAGCGTCATCGCCACTTGATTCCAAACTTCAAAGAAGCAAATTTGGGTACCGGTAGTCCAAGTAACTGTGCCGATTATCATGAAAACTGTTACACAATCCATTGCTACCGAAAACAAGGTCAACAAAAAGTACGGGAAACAATTATTCAAGGGCCACCCTTTTCCCCAAAAAAATACGACGAACCGAAATTGTGTCATCAAGGTAGGCGTCAAAGTTGAAAAAATGCATAGAGCCGTTGTCACAAACACCAAAGAAATGGGAAGATTGTACAAAAACAAATATTTAAACTTTTTTCGGAGAATTGTAGGTTTCAATTTCAGCATACTGTTCCATAAAAAGGCGATCTCGTCCGGATGTATGACAAAATAAAGATACAAAAACATCCATGTACATCCAAACAGTACAAGAAATATAGCTTGCCAGGCTACTTGTAGATTGTCTAACGTTGAAGGGTTGAAAGTAGCGATTGTAAAAGCTACAGGTATGTACACAACACGCAGTGTAAAGACGAAGAAGAGAAAGTACCAAACTGGATGATTTTGCGTCACTAAAAATTTTCCTTCTTCAACATTCAGAGGGAATCGGAAATAAATTGCATAGATATGAAAAGACTTTTAAGGTCGAGTTTAAAGTTCTTTCGAAGAACGTTTCTGGATTTTTTGATTTGGTAATATTTTTGGTGCGATCCAAAACCGGGGAAACCAGTTCAACTGAATCGTCACTTGCTGAGCTGACCACGATTATCTCGTCAAGATTTTCAACTAACGTCATTATAGTAACGCAAATAAAACCGGTAAAAGGGTGTATTTGCAGATTTGAACTTGCCTCCGACTGGTAGCACTTTTGTGATGTGACTATTTTTCCAAAACTTTGTTAGCTGTTGGTATGCTGATATTATTAGTCAGTGACTGTCTATATAATTGAAATAATAATTACTGATTCGCGGACAACGCACGGCATTTGACACCGAAATTTTGAAAATAGCTCACTTCTGATATTAAACCGAGAAGCTCTGCGAGATAATGATTGATGGTATCATGAATTTAATTTAATGGTTCTTAAAATAACCGTTTTTGTTAAACTTGACATTTGAAAACATTTGCTATCCCCGTATTGCAACATAACGTTTGACCAATTCAGATCATTTATACCATCATCACATTAGTCATTTTGATGCATTAACTTAACTGTTAATTTTTGTTGTAGAAGAATATTATTTCCTGTATCATATCTTTCTCAATAAAAAGCATTGATTTATCATAATGACAATTCCATTTGACCTTTGGAATCAATCAGAATCATCAAATTATAAACTTGTACGAGGAAAGACACGAGCTCTTCAGCTGATTGATCTGAAATAGCATTTCCTCGAATTTCGATACCTGCTTAATCTAAAACACGCAGCACGTATCGGTCATGTTTTGTTTGAAATCACTTGGAATATTCTGGAGAAGTTTCTACCTCAACCACACGTTTGTCGCACGTGTACTTGCAAATGTATGAAAACTAACCCTTACTTCGGCGAAGGACTCCGACCGAATAAGCTTAAGTACTCACTTTGGGCACTGGAACGAGACCGACTCGGATTAGCCAAGTCTGGTTCAGGCTCCAAGTACCTTTTCTCCAGTAGATGGGACTTGAAGCCTACCTTCCAGACTTCTAATGCATCCTTGAACCATGACCAGTCGGGTATTTAAAGGCCACGTTCCTTCCAGCAAATCATCATTCGCCACTCACCAATTGCCGTAGCAACTTCAGTCACTACTGCAGTCAGCTCCAGTCAAACCAAACCTTTCCTGTCAACTAACTCTTCGCCAACCCAATCTTCAGAATGAAGTCCGCCGCTGTCTTCTTGGTCCTGGCCGTTGCCGCCGTTTCTGCCATGCCAACTCCTGTTAAAGGTAACTTGTTCATCTGATATTGAATTTAACTTTCCTTGATTGAAAACTGTTGTTCAATATTTACTTGCAATATAACTAACAATTTCCCGTTTTTGGTTTTGCAGAAACCGAGACCAAAGGATCCCGAGAAGGCCGCACCATCATCTTCCAAAATACTGTTCCCGGAGCTATCCGGACTACGCCCGTCCTTCTCCATCCAGGAATGACGCTGCCCAGCCTTCAGCTCCCAGGACTGACAGTTCCAGGGCTCTCAGTTCCCGCCATGGCGCTGCCGTCGCTCACCATTCCTCAGCATCCACCACTCCAGCCGGCCGTCGTCCAGGAACTTCTCGATGGGGTTGCCCGCTTCCTTGGTGCCGTCGTCCAGAACGCCTTAGTGAATTAACTTCAGATTCAAGAATAGTGTTTTAGAATGACAGATTCTGCTTCCTTGTTGAAAAATTTATTTTGTTATGATTTTGGCCAATGTCAAATGTATATACATTAATTTTCGTTTGATGATGTTTTGGTTTGAAATGTGTGCATGTGATAAATAAAATGATTATTTCATTTTGACTAAAACTCCAACAGTTCTGTTTTTGATTGCTGAAATTAGTAAATAGGCCCTGCATCGTACAAGTTTTTGAATATGCTCTTCCGTCAATAGCTTCCAACAAACCAAGCATTTTTAAATTGTAACTCAGAGAGTCTCTTCTCCACTTCATGTTCAGTTTTTGCTAGATTTTTCCACCTTGCCATTGCACAAACTTTGAGTCATTTTAGTGCTGCACAAACACCAAAACCATTTCATTAGCTAAACCAATGGATTCCTTGAGGAGACGCATCGAGAAAAATAAAGTTAACACTTTCATCCAGCCTCTAAGCCTTTCACTTTGATTTAGTCTCATCATTGTATTGCTTACGTAACTTTGTTTTGGCGTTTCGAATTGTTTTTCCAATGCTGAAGCTTCAACTCAACTCACAGGCACTTATACTACTCACTAGCACCATAGGCTTACACGTTAAATCTGTCGGCTCAAGTTGAGCTATTGTGTTGCGTGAACCTCGAAAAGACGCAACTTTTCCAAAGTAAATGGGCCACTTGAGTCATCCGAAATCCAAAGCCAGGCAAAGAAGCTAATTCATTTGATTCCTCCCCAAAAAAGTTTCTGTTTGTACGTATATATACTTTTGTTCAAGCAATAGATTTGTGTTTGGTTTAGCTTTAAATTCGATACGAGGAAGTTGGAAAACATTAACGAGAAGAATAGAAGGGGTGAAAGTTGCATTTGTAAATCTCTCCTCTTAAACAAGCCTGTTTTTAGAAACCTTCACATCTATAACGCTCCCAAAATATATTTTTCGCCACTTTTTGACCTAAACTTTCTCTACCTTAGCAACAAGGGACAAATTTGAAAGCGTGTCAATGTAATTTAAAAATTTTCTCAAACACCTCAGGCCAAAAACTAAAAACTTCTCTAATTATTGTTCACTCGCGCTACTTTTGCAACAGTTTGAAGCCTGACGAAATTCTAAAGCTATCATCGCTAGTGCCATTAAAAACTGCAGAAACTTTAAAAATATATCAGCAACTCGGAACTGTGATTGCTCAAAATGCATGTACGTAAAGTAGCAGAGATATGCAAGTTGGTTAATAAAGTTAACTTGTCCGTCAGTTCAGTCACTGTTTTAATTGCTAAAGTTTTTTCAGCTATAAACTTGTCTTGTTTTATGACTGCCCGAGGCAGTGCTTTTTAGACCTGCGTTTTCTACTTTTACACGTTTTGAAACATTTTTGGGAGCTTGGACAAGCCAGCTAACCCGAAAAATATTTGAGAGTATTAATTTCCTGTTTTTCAGATCAAAGGCAAAAATTTGTAGGCTCAAACGGCAGAATTAACCTTAATCGTTCTAAAAAATGACTCCAGTCGATATAAACCTGAAAAGTGGACTTGTCCATCAATCTCCAGTCCATCCAAAATCAGCATGCGTCTAACCAACCACGAACTTGATCATTTCCTCGACCACATTCAGTCAATTACCAAAACTCATTTACCATCAAATTTATTCACCTGCCCACCAAAATGACCCTGTTAATAGGCTATTCCAGCTCATGGAAGAAGCAGAAGTCTCATCTCGTCTCCTCTTCTTGTTTGGTTCTCAGTTCCTGAATCTCATCATCTTCTTCTTCTTTGCAATCCACTAAAATTCCATTTAATAGGCTTGTTAATCACGAAGTGGTCCTTGTTGAAGCCGTTCAAATCCCGAAAAACGCCCGTCTCCAAATTTGCATTTACATGACCAACTGACGCGACTGACGATGGGCAGAAGAAACGCCAGAAATTCTGAATTGGCCATTTCTTCCAAGCGCACCTGCTGAGGGCGCTTCACGCTTTCTCCATCTTGAAATCTGGCGCGACGCGCCATCTGCCGTTAACGAGGCACGTTCCAGGAAAATTCGCCAATAAAATTTTTGCCCCAGCATTTGCGTTTACAGCTTTAAAAATTGCAAGCTTTGTTCCTTTCCTTTTGCAGTCAGTTAGCCAGCCCTTGTTATTGTGTTACTCATCAACAATTATTAATATTCATGCCGAGTCCCCAACCACGACACATGTAATATCATGTAAATTGCCAAGATATCGCCAGGCGGTTTGTGCCGTTGTTGAATCACCTGAAAAAGCCCAGGAAAAGTCGCTTCTCAAAACTTCCTTCATATATGGCCGAATCTTTCAGAAACATTTTCCTCGAGTACAGTTGTGAACGGGGAAAGAGACACGAGACAAAATTTCTCGTTATGACACATGCATACTGTGAGACACACAAGTTTCCCGACTTACAGCAAACATAACGCTGCACGTACATCATGTGTGTTCCCGGTTGAAGACCGATTCGCTATTTAATATTCAAGACTTGCCGTCAACATGGTACATGCCGTTGTTGAAATTACAAGGGACAAATGACAAGGATTTTGATGTAGGAATTGGAATCAAACCGGAGGTCGTAAATCAATGTCAGCTTCGGTCACAAATATGAGTGGGACAAAGGCCTGAATTCCGATGAACACGTTTTCGATCTACTGAATAGGCTCCGAATTGTAAACGCAAAAAATTTCAGCTGAAAAAATTCTGGTGCCTGTACAACAAAACCAGCAATAAAATATTTAAAAATTGCCCAATCAAAAATACCCCCGAAACCTGGGCGGGAAGTTCAAACCCGGCAATTACCCGGCAGTTTAATTGTCTGCATTTAATAATCCCACGTTCCAAAAGTTTCAAACTTCCCGCGCTCCTCCCGCTGATTGCACTTTTAACGACTCGCAGTATAGCAATGATTATGTAATTACACAGGTGGAATAAAGTTTCGGCTAAATGAGCCAACTTTCACTTCCACTCAAAACTTGCATTATATATTTAATACTACAGAAATAAACCTTGAACCCCTAAAAGGCGGAGCTTGTTAGCGTAGCGGCGCCAAATTCAAAGTTGTAGATAAGTGAAATTATTATTGCCCAACATTCGTATGCATACTTGATGGCGGCGCTAGTATCGCAATCAGCAGATTTGAATTTTGGTACCAAAAGGGTTGACGTTGTCGTTAGGAACCGAAATCAGATTATTTTTGAGCGGGAAGATAATATTCAAATTCAGAATGAAACTTTTAACCTGGTGTACACTAATTTCAACATTTCCCAAAGCTGGAATAGTCAACTTCAGAAATGAACCTTTTCTACAACTCAAATATCAAAACCATAACATTTTCTATCTGTGAACCAAACCTTTCCCGCTTAAAATAATTCCGCCTCGATTCTCGACTGTCGTGCGATAAGACAGGACAATTACGACAAACGACCCTTTTCCACTAGGCGCTTCGGGAGGATCTGGGCGGAATACATTTACATTTATTTCCTATTACGACACACGCAAAAGTAAATTGTCGTCATCTCCTCCTGGAATCCTTGTCGTTCCCGGGCAGGTTTCCTTTCCTCAAAATATATAAATTCAACTTATGCCGGAAAGCGCCAGTTCAGCGCAATTAATTCCAGCGCGAAATTCAAAAATATGCAATTTCTCCAGGATCCCGGCAATCATGTGCCGAAAAACAAGAACCAGCCGCAGTTGTCGGAGATACTGGAGAATTCAACAGATTGACGTTATCTTGACACCGAGATGAAGCATCTGTGAAAGGCATATTAAAATGTTGATTTGATATCAACTTGTATCTTTTAGATTCAAATGGACATTTACGACCTGAGCCGTGGTTCGCGTGTGCTTGTAACGAGAATTCTGGCAAGTGCATTTAATTTCATGTGTCTTGTTACTTACACAACTTGATTATTCCATGATTTAAAAGACACAAGACGATGAGATTATCTTGTTTTGTGGCCCGGTTAAAAAAGCTGTTAAAAGGATAAATGTATGCAATCAAAGGCGCGAGTTTGCCAGAGGCCAGGTGCTACTGTTTGTGTGTCTAAACAAATATTCAAAAGTTCCAGGAAAAAATAAACATTTTTTAAAGTTTCAGTCATATTTTTGAGCTCAATTCATCTTTTTCTTGCTTTTGATATTTTTTTCCAAAATTTGCCCTTTGACCTATAACATTTCCAGTACTTTCTAGCCCCAAAAGTGTGAGTTCAAACCTGCCTGAGGTGGCAAATCCGGAACCATCTCACAGCAAAACCTCCGGTTTTTGTAAGCCATCAAGAAAAATAGCCGTCCGACCTAATGGGTCACGTAACAAGTTTAAAGTACTGTCGTTCGAAACGTGACCTCCTCACAATGCTTGAATTCGGCAGAGATTTCCCAGAAAGAACGCAAAGTGTCAAGCGACACAGTTGATGACCATGTTGAAAAATGAAGGCTTTTAGTCAAATGGGACGACTGAGAGTCTTACATGCTTAAGCTTGCCTTTTCACCTTGTTTTTCAAAGCTGTTTTTCTATGGTAAGTAATAGGACACGGCAATCAAGACTGGTTCGTGTGTGATTTAATCTACCTCTTGAACATACATATAAACTGTTTTTCGATTCACCTGCCTCAGAAAAGCCAATTCTGGAAAAGGTTGGATCACGGATTCAAAGATGAGCTTCAGTGGCGGCATAAGAAGCAACTCCATAAGCTTAGCCTTGGTATGGTAGCATTAAAAAATTCCTGGAGAGCTAAAACAAGACAGCAAGTCCTTACTGAGAAAAGCCTGCCGGATCCAGAGCTTCCAGCAGCTTCTGGAGAAGCTTGGAAAAACTGGTTGAGCTTACTTAATGGACAAGGACGGGACAAGACAATGGGAAATGGAAAAATGATGGTATCGTAATGGACAGCTGACGGCTCTTGTAATCGATGAGAAGGCTGACAAGACTATTGAGTTTTTGATTTTTCTCATGGATAAAAATCCCGGTCGTTCCGGTGTCTCAACGGATCCTTTTAATGTACCCTTGAAAATTTCGCAAAATGGCAAATTCGTGGGCTCCAGAACCTTGAACTAAAATATTGTTAATGTTAAGTCTTGTGGTTTCAGGCTCAGAAACTAAAAAGCAATGAAGTGAACTTGTTCGTGAAACAAGTACTTTCTCACCTTAATTTGTATGCATATTCGTGTCCAAATTTTGATTGACTCATTCTCTTGTAATCGATCAAAAGGGCGGAGGCAGGCAAACTGAATATTTGATTTGATACTTTGGAAATTAGATGGCCTTTGCTTCTTTCCCTTCCTTACATTTTCAATGTCGAGACTTGCAACAAGGAAGGCAAAACCGGAATTTTTATTAAATTAAAGCAAAAAAGTGATCTTCTTCTCTCCCGGCCGCGATCCCATTAAACTGTATCAAATCAAATTTTGTTCAGGTACATCCAACAAGATTCTTGCAAGCTGTTTTGGCCCAACTCATGATAAACTCATATTCGCATATCAGGATCATCAACTAATCCAATAGTCTTTTAGGCCATCAAAATTACAAAAACGACTAATAAATCCCGATCAATCAATGCTAAGAGTAAACAAACCGGGCATTTAACGACACCTACCGGTCGAACAAGATTTAATGAAAACACTATAAAATATATTTAATTTATTCCTGTGGCTCTCTCTGATATCAAAGTTGAATCAAACCAAAAAACTTGCAACGACTACGTGGGATGTCCTTTTTGAATCCTCCATTCTTCATCTCACCTATTCTCATGTTAATTTGTCCTCGTAAAAATTAATGGCTTTTAATTCAGCCAAATTACGATTCACCTTATATGAAGTTGTACGGGATTGTTCCTGGCTTTTTACGGGTTTATATTTTATGTTTCATAATACATACATAACTTTTGCAGTCTGTTAAGCAGCATTTGTTGTTGTTGTTGGTCACCACGTAATAAAATTATTGTTATTCACCACGGAACTCATCCCAACAAATGACAGAATATCATTGTTCTCTTAACAGCTTTGAACTCTTTCAGCGTATTTAAATGAACGAGGTGAATATTGTTGTGGTTGTGGTTGTAATTGAGCTGACAAATTCACTACTTTCAAGGGACTTTTTTGTCAATTTATATAATTGTAGAGGTAATAAAATATTCTTTGATATCAAAATTGGACCGGGCACACCTGGCGGGTCTGGCGGTTTTTGTCAAGCGACCCTTTCGGCTGTCCGGGTTTTCAAAAGATGTAAACATGATAATAGGCGCTTTGTTCACTTGTTGTGGTGTTTAGACCGAATTAAAATGGGCATTCAGAAGCCAAGCCGCAGTACCACCCAAGTTTCAGCATTTCTGGCTTGTTTGAAATAAGCAACTTCACCCGCAAACAGTTTAAAAATTCATGGCCTCTATTAAAACTCCCCTACTCACTCAAAATAATATACTGACAAATTCATGAAATCTGATGCACAAATCTGCAATTTTTCACAATGAGCCTTTTTTGTATAGCAAGGATTCAGAAGATGATCATCATTGAAGCTTACGGTTTTCTGAATTCTCGGTTGAGTCGAGTAACGGTTCGAGGGGAATCAGATGCTTTTACTGTCAGCTTTTTGGATTTTGGCTGGATATCTATAAACCAAAGAAGATTGAATTAACGTTGATCCTTTTCGGAATCTAAAGGCAATCCGAGATTTTTTCGGGATTTCGCTACCCCTCCGCCCCAACCAGTCGTCATACTTGAATACATATATGTACATGTATTTTTGCTCTGTAACAGTAATGGAAAAGACTTGTGGTGTATAATTCAAAAGATCATGAAACGAAGCTGATCCCAGATTGCACAAGATTGCACAATAATAAAATTCGAATACGCTTGGATGAACAAGAAGGCTGTATTGCCTGAGTATCAAAGCCAAAAAACCATTGAGATCAACTGGAACTGGCGGCGGTCTTCTATGATCTTGGAAACCTCGAAATCAGGCGTTCGGTTCGTTACAAGTTTACAAGGATTGCAATGGTTTACGTGCGGTCTGAGCTTCCATAAAGCTTAAGAGGAGAAAAGCTGGAAATTGTGATAAAGTCGAATAGCATTGTTTCCATGGTAACAAGGCGCTGAATTTTTTACATGGCTTTTAAAAATTACATCGGAACGTGAAGGAACCGCAGCAGAAACAGAGAGCAAAAATATTTTTCCCGTACCAAAAGCGACATCTAGCGGCAAAACATGTAACTGATTTTATTTCCAAAACGGACTGGATGAAAAATTGTAAGTCAAAAGAGTGAAAGTAAAGCTAGGGAAATTGTTAGGATTTATGTCTACGAAATATTAAAGTATTCCAGATACCATTTTCGAAATCAACCGGTCCTGCCCTTGGTGTGGGCGGCCAAATGCATGGCGTGAAGCATGATTGCGTGGGGATGAGTATCACGGGCTTCGCGATGGTGAATATTTTCGTTGTTGATGACACCGCCGTTGTTGGCATGGTTAGCATTGTTGATGTAACGGGCTTCGCGGTGGATAACGTTTGAATTGTTGATGACGCCACCATTGTTGGCGTGATTCGAGTTGTTGATCATCCGACGGGCCTCACGATGAACAACAATAAGATTCTTGTTGTTGACAACACCGCCGTTGCTAGCCCTGTTGGCGTTGTTGATCATACGGCGGCCTTCGCGGGCTTCTTCCGAGTCTATTGAGCGACGGTGGATGCCATTGTTGTTGTGAATGGAGCCGGAGCTACCAGGATGAAGTACGTTTTTGTTACTGATGATTTTGGTGTCGCCGTAGTGGTGTGAGTGGTACTGCGGACCTTCGTTGCCACCAGCGACAGTGTTGAGCGCCTGGTTCAACGATGCCATGTAGCGGGCTTCGCGGTGGATCGTGTTGGAGTTGTTTATGACGCCATTGTTGGAAGCGGGGTTGCTGTTGACGATGGTTCCGGCGGACGCTGAAAAATAAAATTTTGATGAAGCGTTTTCAAAGATGGCCGACAGTTTTTTGTTGTTGGTTTCAAAAATCACTTACCACAAGCGACCAAGCAGAGGACAGCAACAAAAGCCTTCATTTTGGAATTTCGATTGTGGATCGTAAAAAATTCAGGATTCAATCCAAGTTCACAAGTCAAGTTGATACCTGAAAAACTGCTAGTTTCTAAATGTTGCTTCTGAGCTCAAAGAAAGTTGTTTTTATATGCAAGTAATCATATATGCAACTGAACTGGCAGAACCGCCTAATCTGATAGAAGTCAAAGCCGGATCAGCGGTAAATCCGCTTCACCAAGATTACTTCTGACGTTAACGACCCAAAATAGCGTCATTTAACTCGATAGAGATGTTCTCAAAGTAACGGCACGGCAAAAAGCGATTAAGCGACACGCTATTCATTGGGAAGACGATACAAGTACATTTCGAGGCAAAGTTTGCCGCCAAGAGTATTGGTTAAGTTGGCGTCAATACTTCTCGAGAACTGAAATCCGGATTTCGGAATCGGAAATAAAACAGTAAATACAAAATTAATGTCCTGAAATTTCTGGTAAAAAAGCTGTACACCAAAATTGTTTTTCTAGAATATTGTAGGCTAAAGCGGGTCATCGGTGGGGTCACTTCCCTGGTGCTTCAGCGGTTATCGGAAGTTGGGTGTGGCACTTGTGGTTTCTAGAATATCCGGAACGGTTGTGAGTGTTTTTGAGTCCTAATTCTGGTGTGGAAAATGGAACGATATAGATTAGATTACAATTTCAAAAAATATCTGAAGCTGAAACGGTTGCAAGAAAACAGTCCAAATTTTAGAAGTCCAAATTAAACATATACCAGCTTCAGAATGTAACACTGTAAGCCACAACTAGCCATTAGCCATCAAACCGAAAATTGCCTAATGTCGTGCTAGAACTTGAATATGGTCTATTGCTTCTAGGAGACACATAGATAATATTTACTTTGAAGTGGATGATCTGCAAAGAGGTTTGACGCTATTAAAAATCGTTTACCAACATTGTCAAAAATTTTCTGAAGTCAACATACTGTAATTTATTGTAGCACTGAGCTGAGCAACCGGAAGTTGAACTGAAGTTGGCGAGCCAGTAATATAATATATGTTGAATTGGTATAAAAATGAAAAAAACTTTATTCCACGTAACATATATTGCAAACATTTTCAAATTATATTTCACATCCTGAAATTATTCTTCATCAAATTCACAAACTGCTCTTTTGATTTCAAGACCAATCCAGCCTGCCCGTTCACATACATAACTTTCGGCATGTCAGCGGTTTGGTCCGACCCCTGATCGGAGCCATCCATTTTGCCCTGACTGGCTTCTTCCGTGGCCTTGTCCAATGAGTCTACATCTTCCATCATGATGAAGATCGTCGCGACTCTATCACATAGCGCCCGATACTGGCAATGTTCTACGCCTTTGAGCTTCTTTTGCCACTGGACCGCTCTCTGAAGTAAACGCTTAGCCTCCGCATAGTTCTTCTTCGCTGGATCCTTGGCTAAGACAGCTCCGAGTGCCACAACAGCCTTGATGGTCACATCATCCGTTCCAAAAACCTTGACTCCAAGCCGGGCAGCATCTCGGCTCATTTCTTCAGCACATTAAGGTACAAGTTGGAGAAACGGGTGTCCATACGCGGCAGCGACCACAGCAAGCGCTTTGACAGTTTCAGGATGTTCTTCGCCAAGACGTTCTGTCAGCCTCTTGTGTGCATTCTTGAAAAAGGTCATGTCAGTCTCTCTTGGTCCTTGCAAATTCTGGACTCTGCTGATGACAAAATGGATGGTCGAAATAGCCACGCCAACAACGGGGTCATCTGGCTTCAGGTGGTCACAAGCGCGCTTGTACACGTCCATTAGAGTATTGATGGCCGGTTTGTTCTTGTCACGGCGGTGAGCGTTGAGGGCAATCCCTATGCGTAGCATTAGCAAAAGTCGGTCGTTCTCATCCAACATAGCTTCCAGTACCGGGAACGTTTGATCGAACATGGTCTTAACTATCTTTTTGTGATTGGACCGTTGCATGCGAAGGCCAATCGCAAATGCCATGTATTGGAAAAGAATACTATCGATATTCCTGACAGATGGCACATAGTCATCTTTGGCGTTCTTCATCATTCTGGTTCCATCTTGTTCGTTTCCCGTTACCACGCAGACCAAGTAACCGTGGAACCACTCAGCTTGGGCGATCAATGTTCGTTCTTTCTTGGCTTTGTTTTTTAGCGTTGGCAGCATGGAATCAAAGTACTTCTTGATGTTCTTCAAGACTCGGAAAGATACAAACTCTTCACACAGGTCAGTGTCACAAATGGCTTGCAGCGTCTCAATGGTCTCCGAATGACCGTGACCAAAGCACTTGACTTGCTTAGCGTGGACCTTCACAAGCATTTGAAAACCGTCATCATACTTGAAGGCTCTCAAGAGGTAGGAAGCGAGTTCGGACTCCATGAAGAGAGTCCAAGAACCTGCAGGGCCAACTTCACGCTTCAGACCCTCAACTTCTGACTTCAACGTTTTGATTTTTTCTCCAATGTCTTCCTTATCCTTCTCCTTCTTCTCCTGGGCTTTAGCTGCCTTGTATATGTCAAACTGTTTTTGCTTTCGCTGAAGATAGGCTTTGGTCGTCTTGATGATTTCTTGAACCGTAGGCCATATCGGGCCCCAAAATTCAGCAGGATCATCGCGATCTTGTTGGCTCTTGTCGTTGGAGGACATAGACGAATCCCACATATTTTTCATGTCGTTCATACTTTTTGTCGTGATTTCAATCAAGCCTAGAATGATTTCAAGCCCATCGCACAGTTTGTGGTCTTTCCCGAGATGCTTCTGCAGATCCTTAACTAAGCGGCTCCGGTCCTTCTTAGTAATCTTGCACTTGTCGCCCAGCTGTTTAACCGATTCCCTGTAATAGGCTCGTTGAGCTAGCAACGTCATCAAAGCATCAGGTCCAAACGCCTTGAGACGTTCGTCATAAGCCGCCTTGTAGAGCTTGATCAGCTTGGCTCCAGTTCCTTCTTCCATGTTCTCCATATACTTGATCATATCAGCAACAATGTTCTTGGCACAAGTCGGGCCTGGTTCGTAGTGTCTGATAACGTCTGCACTTCCATG
>JAQGBJ010002559.1:0-15910 GCA_034698345.1 Sphaeridia pumilis
CAGATGCCTTGCTCTGGAAAAACTGCAACCAAAACCAATTCGATGTATCCATGGTTGCACCAACGTTTTTGGAGATCTGTCCGAAATGAAAGAACATGCTGTCGAATGTGTTGAAAGGTAATTGCATATTTATGTATGGCTTGGCAGCCATAAATACTACTATTAGACTAAAAGAGTACATGTAATTGATATTTATTTTTACAGAAAAACACTCATTTGCAAGCACCTGCCACCTGCTTAATCTGCCAGATTGCCGTTTTAAAGCCAAATTGGACAGCCTGGTGGAAATTGTTGCTCATTTGGAAAAAGAGCACGGAATTTTAAATCTAAACTGGAGACTTTCGAAGGCTAATGCCACGTACCGGCTGAATGTTCCAAACTCGGTTTCGGATTCGGATACTGTCTGGAGAAGGTGCATTCGATCGGGAGACGATGGAGCCGCAACCGTTGTGTCCTTGTTCCAGGAAGATGGACTTCAAAAAATTCAACTGGTTTCATTCGGGGTTAAGCTGTGGTGGGATAGTATGCTGGTGGAAGTGAAGCTTGAGCAACAATCCCCTGGTCTTGAGGATGCTGAAGGGTCTGGCTTGAAGGTGATGACAAGTTCGCTGCTGAGCTTCTACCTTGAACGGAAGTTAGTAGACCAGAAGGCTGAAGTTGTAGTGGACTTGGGACAGACTTCCGCCGGCAGAGTGCAGAGTGTTCTCATGACGTTTGTCAATTGAGATCATGTTGTGAATGTTGCCGATTTGGGCTAGAAATTTGTAGGTGCTATAGGAGATAGAAGCGAAGCTCCACGAATGTCATTTTCCAGATCAAGTTCAAAGTTTCAGGTGATTTACTAAAGTTTCTTTTTTGTTTTGAATTTGATTAAACGTTTAAATACAGTTGTATTGTTTTGACTGAAATGACCAGGAATTTGTTAGTGTGATTCTCTGCGTTCACCTGGCCACGCCATCTATGCATCGGTATTGCAACTACAAGATGAGCTCATCTGCTGACTGCCGACTGTAAACACTTGGGTTTTGTTATATGTGAACTAGGCCATAATATTCAAGATTCTTCCGTTGAAACTCGTATGTAAAAGCTGTGGATTTTGTACGTGTCTGTGTCTATGCATGTATTTCATCCCGACAGATTCCTGATTCTTTTTATTCGTCCCTATCTTTTTACATGGGAAAGCAAAGATCATTTCGACTGATCTTTCTTCTCTTCACTTGGAAAGCATCAGCTTGTGCGAGCAGCAGGTTAAATCTGCGGCTTTTGTATTTGAACAACTTGTTGGACTCCTCACACTTTTCTTTAAGACTTTTCAAAGCAGTTTAATCCATTTTGAGTTTAAAATTTGTTGGCAAAAGTACAGTTTCAAAAGTTTTCCAAATTTGTGCCTCGTCAAAAGACAATTAAAGAAAGAAAGTGCTGGGTTTTGTTTGGTTTGTAAACATTGTAAAGTGCTCGCGGTGTTTCTAGAAATTCAACGGTTTTCATGTAAACAAACAGTTTCTTAGCAGACTTTACGGTTCCATCCTACAGTTTTCAGTTGGATTTCAACAAGCCGCCGGGAGTTTTGAAAGCTTAAAGTGATAATATTCTTGAGTGATAAAGTTAGCAATTAGATTAACAAACGAGAAGGAAATGATATCATATCATAGTTTGTATTTCAGTTAAGGCTTCCAGTGATAGACAACAATATGTATTGATAATACCTTTGTGGAATACTAAATACTCGCTTGAATTTTGATTGCCATCCATTTGTCATAAGTAGCTTGGAAAGTTGAAACAGGTGCAAATTGCAAGTGATCCAAGTATTATATGAAGTAATGTAAAAAGTGGAGGAAATACTTGCAAGTTTAACTGCCATAAATATCCGTCCTGTCAGTGTCTTTTATTGCGTCTCAACTCGTTGCGAATATTGCCGTTTTGCTATTTAATGATATCCCTAATAGACGATAGACTGAACGAGACATGTGTAATATTTATAGCCTGTACTGGTGCCTTTTGGGAATGTAACGGACGACTATCAAATATCAACAAGAGAGATACTAATACAAATGTAATAGACGGATAGAATTATACTTTTGCTAGTGTTTGAAGAGAGGGAGTGTCGTACACACATTTAGAGACATTCAACATTTGTTATCGTCTAATTTAGCGCTGAATGAAGTGTAATTAGCGGAAAGAAGGATAATATCGTCATGAGCTGAATGAAGACAATTGCTGCGGTTCATCATCATCATCATCGTCGTCGTCGTCTATTTGTAGATATAGAATATCTACAGAAACTACAAGTTTTTATTCCATGCTCGTCGCCGTCAATACGGAACGAGTCATCTTGTTTCAAGTCGTTACAACTTGTGACTCATGACAGTAGAATCGCTCAAGAATGTGTAGCATGCCGCCAAAGACAAGCGAGCGAATTTGATATTGCGAAAGTTTCTAGAAGAAGGAATCCACCACCGCAACAAGTAGTTTTTCTCGGGAAGAAGTAGACGTCACCCACGCAACGAGATCCGGATCGTGAAATCTTAAAATAATTCTCTTGGGGAGAAGAAGTGAGAAATTGTTATCGGGGGGCAGGTGTCCTTCAGCGAGAGCGAACCGAGGTCGTAAATCATTTCCGGATGTTGTAAGTCAAGTTTATACGTTATATTAATTGTGTATCTGTGATTCGGGTTGAAAAGACGGTGGCTGATATCAAGTTTGGTTTTTGTTGCAGGAGCCAGGATCTAATTCGACTGAGGATCTGCTGAGCCAGCTATCATCAGGAACAAGTAGCTGTTTGACAAGTTGAAGGAGATAAAAATTAATCGGAGGACGTGTAGTGGATCCAAGTGACAGTTTGCGGGACAGCGTGTAAAATTGCCATGAAGAGGAATCCGTGAAAACTCGTCGAAATACCGTTACATCCCTCTCCATCAGCAGATGATCCGATAATAGAAGTACAAGTTTTTTTAACGTGAACCGAATGATTGGAAAGAATGTAGCTACATTTCGGACGTGTCAAGTTGAACAAGAGTTTAATTGAACAAGAATCGGAAGCAATAGTATTACTGCCAGCTGCTCAAGGTCTTGGAGCCTAAATCACAAATGATGGCGTTCCCAGGAGCTTCGAATAGCTACTACAAGGTGAGTTTTTGATATTGATCAATGTATAAAATGATGGCTTTATTTGGCAATTTTGAGTTAATGGTGGTTGTCATTGGTGTATTGTTGTTTGATTTTGATTCAGGTTAGTACTATCCAGAGTCCAGATAGAAACGTGTTTGTTGGGTATTAGCAGATGGTGGTGGTAGTGGCTATCACGACAACGCCAGCTGATTTAGTAGAAGCAGAATAACCTTGAATGGGTCTACAATTGGAATACACAAAGGTTCATTGACAAGTAGGAAAAATCATGGGAGATGGACGATTGCTATTTATTACTGCTGTTGTTATTATGTACCAGGAGGTGCTGGTTCCGGGGAATCGATTTACTAGCAAAGTACACACCTTTGAGGCTTTTGAGGCTCGGACTAGTAGAGTGCTAGAAGAGTGCGTGCAGCTACTACGGATCACAAGATAATATAGCTATCAGGGTGAACGCTATTTCACCGCAATTCAATCTCTGCCTTGACTTTTAACGATCATGCCTGTCCCGACTGCAAGAAAAGGAAACGCTGCCGATAGAAAGGTCCCAGTTTGAGCGAGGCTGGCTGGAGAAGAGTCGAAAGCTCGAACGAAGAAGGTGTGATTTTGCAGGTGTCTTCGGGGCAGCAGCAAAAGCCAAGTGTTGTGGTGCACGTGTTAATTTTAAGACATTGACGGAAGTGCGGGATATTTGCAAAGGCATTTACAAAGCGTTGGGTGCGGTTTCAAGAGTCGATTGTTTGTTGAGACCTTGTTGAGGTTACACGAGTGTTTGCAGTTTTCTCAATAAGCTCCGAATCTCTCTACAGTCAGCACGAGATGCACTTGAGTAATAAGAAATAATACTTGTGCCAAGTGTCGGTTGTATCATTGAGTCAGATTGATGCTTTCTGTGGTAAAAAGCTTGTTCGTGAAAGGGTTGGAGAAAAATGTGCGTTAAATCCTGAAATGGTCCATTGACAAGAAAATTTTCCACTTTAAATGCCGACGCAGGAGCTTCTGCAGCGCCCAGTCGCCATTATCATTAGATGGTTGGAAGCTGTCATTAAGAGAAGCGTTTTGAGTCATCAGTTGCATGTTTGAAAGAGCCAAAGTAATTCAGGACGTCAGAAATGCAACATGGTGTGTATTAAATCAGCTGGATGAGTCTGTTGGGAGTCCTCGTCTTAGGCATAGCCAGTTGTTGTTGGGATTCGTGAGCCCCGATTACCACAATTCAGGTTTGACTTTGAAACGGTTCAGGTAGGCATCAGGCAACGTCAGTTGACCACAACCTGCCACCCGTAGCTTTCGGACATTTGGCAAAGATGATCTTGAGAAAAGATGTCGGTCGGTTGGCCATTTTTATGCCAAGTCATATAATTAAGATCCGAGTTTGTAAACTTGTCTCTTGTTGTTTTTGTTGGTTGTTCAAATGGGATAAATCTTCTTTGAAAAGTGATGTACTTGTGTGATATAAAAAGCTGTCTTGACGACCGCAGCGGGAGTCCATCAAGTTAGTTCGTTGAAAGTCTCGTCGAAATCTGACATTGCACAATCGTCAGAGTTTACAGTTTAACTGTAAAATTGCAGAAGAAGAAGAAGAAATGCAGTTAGCATTGCATTCGCACAATGATCAATTAATCAGGCTATTGATGTTTAAGGTTGTGAAGGCGGGTAGGAGAAAAAACAATATTTTTGTAGGTCGACTCTGATGGTGCAAGTTTCCAAGTACAAGATGCAGTGATGTAGTTGATTTTTTGTAAAAGTTTTTCTGAAGACGCAATTTCGCAAAGAAGCATTTTGAGTCCAAGTTTCTTAAGCCTGAAAATGGGCACGTGCGGATAATGGAGCTTGAGTTTGCAACAAGGATCAAGTGTTAAATATTTCATCAAGTTGCTAAAAAAATCACTTCAAGTCCAGCGCATTTGGACATGTATTTTGATGAGCTTGGAATTTGTTCACGAGTTTGTAAAAAGAAGCGGCGTGTGATTCCCGCTGGGAAACGCTGAGAGCCGAGTTGTCAAAGCTGACAATGTTGATCTGGGAATTTGGAATGAAAGTGCAGAATGCATTAGCTGGCTGGTGGGATTAAGGGCAATTATCACCGGATGCCGTTGTATGTCTCAGTCAGTCAGTCTCGACTTCGGCGGGAGTGTTAAGAGAGCGTGAAATTCGCAAAGAGGAGATTGAGGCTGACAGTGGATTCATCGGGGGATCTGGGTTTGGTCAGTGGTATTGAGTTGGCTTGTTTCCTTGTGAATGTCCTCCTCCTCCTCCTGGGTGAGTATTATTGTCGTAATCTAATTTTGTTGTTACACCTGTCAAGCCTGTAAGTTCCGTTAAAGGGAGAAAATTTCTCAAGCTGATTGCTACAATGGTCAAGAAGGAGTCTGGTTGTTATTATGTGACAAGATGTTGATTGTGGTGGTGGCAAAAGTTGTCAATACAACAAACAAACTACTATACGGTACTTGGTGCATGACTGTGGCGAAGGATTGGAGGACTGCGTGGGTGAAAAATACATATGGAATGATGCTGTCGGATTGATTGATTTCTGGGAATTGTGCAGCCTCGTATACATATTCTAGGTGTGGAAAGAGGATGCGAAATTTTGCAATTGGATTATTGCATTCATGATGGTGGTTGCTGCAAAGACGGCAGGCAAGCCGCAGATCGAATTGATCCGCTAAGGCGTTACAGATTCAGCAACGTTTGAGAATCTTGAGGCCTGGCTTGGAGGAACAATTGAATTTGATTTGGAGTAATGGTGATGACGCCAGACTGTAATTGACTGTGAATTATATGGGAGTTGGCTATGGTGATAATCGGTCATGGTTTCAACCTTTGACACCGTGTAAAAACTGGGTGATTGAATTTGATTGCTGAATATGTATTTCAATAGTGTTTTGTCGAGATGATTTGTGGAGGTGGTTGCTTGCTGATTTTTTGACTAGTATTGTTTTGGCTTGAATTTTTGTGAGGATTGAGGTTTGGTTTGAGGGAAGCTGGAATCTATTGATTGTTTTGTTGAATAAATCCCGAGGCTTCTTTGTATTGTAAAAGTATACGGCTACGTGGTAATGGATATTTAAGCAAAAGCCAATTTTTATCTGACAATCTGTAAGATGCTCCCATGTTGAAACCATATTGGGATTCTTGGAGATGGATTGATCAAGTGAAGTTGGGCTGTCTCAAATAATGGGCTGGTTTTGTATGGAAGCCATTGGGGAAAGCGGGCTTTCGGGATGATAAAAATGCATAGGATATCTAATACGTGTTTGGCAATAAAGGCAGGTGTAATTGAGAATATGGTGTATTGTTGGCTGGCTTGAGATAACTGTGATTAGGCCATTTATGGAAATGTGCGTCTTTTCTCCTTGCATTGTTGTTGGGGTAAATGCAGGCAGGTGGATGGATGGTGAAATTGTCAGGTTGAAAAATTCTGCCTGGGTTAGTGGCTGGCCAACTTTGAATTATCAAAGTGTGTAAAAATTTTCGCCTGTTCGAGATTAAAAGAGGAAATTTAGCGGCGCCTTGGGTCTTTGAAGTGGTGGTGGTGACGTGTAGGCGGGTTGCAGCGCGTTGAAGACAATTGAAGAGACTGACTGCAAGGAATGGTGTTGGGGGTTATAACGAGGTTTTGTAATGGTCATGAACATTTTTATTGTTTCCGGCAGAAAAATCTTGTTCTGTTTGCCCAAGGGCTTGTTGTCGGATGTGTGTAAAAATAATTTTTGTCTGAAGTTGCCGCCGTGGGATGGTTTTGTAGTTGGCGTTTAAAAAAGCTGATGCAGATTTACCGTGAATAAAAGGCGTTTAAATGAGGGTGGATTGGATAAATCAGGCTTCTGAACTTGAGCAGCGTTTTGAAGGGTTGAAGCACAGTTTGAAGTGGATGTTGGACATGGTTGTACGACCGAGCCTTTTGTAGGAATCTGAAGGATTTTCGTTATGGATGAATGTAAAATGCATTGTTGTTAAATAGTGGACTGAACGGGAGGGACGACAATAGCGTGATGACGGCCCGCGGCTTAATTTCTCACGATCAGCTGATCAGATGCATGGTCGGAATTCCGGGAAGTTGGTGAGACCTGAAGAGTGTTGAAGTCTTGTTGATTGTATGTACTGATTGGGATTCACACGGGACGGAGCGGATGTGTGCATAGGATCATTATGATTGAGAAATGGCTAGCAAGGAAATTGGCAACAGGTATCGAAATTGGGGCTTCGGACGTGGAAAGTTAATCGCCGGTTGGAGGTCACGTTCTGCTGTCTGATGTCTGACAAAGGCTTGGACGCGTTGTAACTGGCGACTGAAAAGTGGCGAATAAGAATTTGATTTCAATCAGAATCAGGCTGATGAGTTGACTAATATGGAGAAAATTACATGGAGGGAATGAAAGGGGTGAGGAAAAATGTTGCCTTATGTAGAAGGTGGCTGTCTGGATTTTTTGAGTGATTAAGAGCCCAGAGGGAAGTAAATTGGCAAGCATGTTGATCGGTTTTTCGTACGTGGAGTAAAAAAGTGTGAATAAAGACTGCTGTTTCTAAAGTTTGAAAAAAGAGATGGATAATCATGCCTGTGTTTGGGGTTTGAATTTTTAAATTCTTTTAAATTAAGTCTGGAATTCTTTTAGTAAGTCAAAATGTAGAGGATTATCGCTTTTAGATTCGTTGGGCATTTGTAGATTTCAGTCACGTTTGTCCTCATTGCAGCTTGGGCAAATATTAAATTAAGTAAGTAAAAGAGCAATTACTGCATCTGATGATGCGCGGCTATCAGTTTTCGTAATGTACAAGTTTCCATGTAGGGAACTGATTAAATTCATTGATGATAACATTATTGCATGTATATTGTGATTCGTCTAACGAATGATGAAGATTGATACACCATGGCCGAAGCAATTGCATGCAATGTTACTATTGCAAAAGCCAGAAAACTGGAAGATATTGCTAAAGTTGTTGTGAGTAGTGTGGATAGATTGGAGATTTCTCTTGGTAAAATTATGCGATTTCGGGACGCGTGGGCAGAGGCACTTGGGCCCAGCCAGCGGGGATGGTCTACAGCTAACGGGTTCAATAAAGACGTCGAAAAGTTTATTAGTTCAATAATTTTGGCAAGTGGCAAAAGTTGTGGCGGCAAGCAAGCAACTTTATGAATATCAAGTTGTTGGTCTTTTGTGATGTGACGAAACTTGAGTGTGTTTAACAGGCTTGGAGTTGGATTGCTGTGCAGAATACCAACTTGGACTTGATTTTTACAGCTGCAGTAGCTGCGGCAGGGGTGGCAATCGTCAAGTGTCATTAAATGTAGAGAAGGCATTAACGAGCCTGAACGTGATCTGTAACCGTAATTATTAGCAAGTTCTTTGATATGGAAACAGGAAAGGTGTATAATTGGCTGTCGATATGCTGTTGGGATATTGGACATTGATGTGATGTTTGCTGCTGCGGAAGTCGTTGTTGTCGAATATATTTAATCTCATGGGATATATTGGTTTTGCTAATCTTGGTGTTGGATATGACGAGAGGGATTCACACGTGGCTTCATGGAACTGAAATGACACGTCATGATGGGTGTAAAAAGGATCATGAAAATAAGGCTAATTTAGAGAGTTAGAACGTCCTCCCGAGATATTACAACTCTGGCTTTGACAGCTATAGTGGCTGTTGTAATGGTTAATTAAAGTATAGTCTTTCCAAAATTGGTTTGGTAATGAATGGGTGAATGAAGAAGAAGCCGTGTGAATTAAATGATGACAGGAGAGGGTAATAATGAATGTGAGTTGTTGGTGGTTATTATGAGTTTATGTCTTTTTGCCAAATTTGTACAAGGCCGGTTTGCTGCGCTGCGGTTGATTTGAAAAATGTTGCACAGGTGTGTGTGTGTAAATGCTTATAGGAGCGGATGATTGAATGGAGGGAATTCTTTGCATGGCTGAAATGGAGCCGAAGAAGAAGACAAGAAACGTATCAGCTGATTTGCAATAATTTTGCTTGTACTTTTTGCTCCTAATGGAATATATATATATTATAGAATGAGCTTGAAACGAATTAGTGAAGTTGAAAAAATTATGGCCATGTAAAACTTTTCTTGAGCGAATATACATATAATATTGGGTGCTCGATGGTGGCTGAGGGATAGAAAGTTTTGTATGCTTCGTTAAACAAAGTTTGGTTGGTGAAGGTTCTTGTTATCTCGTCGAAGATACTCCAGGTGTGCGATGGTTGTGCCGATCAACTTGCACTGTTAGTTTAGTTTGCTTACATCGAATGTTTGCACGTGGTGTGATTGTAGACAGCAAAGAAAGAGTGCGTTAGATTTTTGTCAAGTGCTTTTGTATATTGGAATAGTTGACAATGGCTGCAGTAGTGACCAAGGCGTAGTGGACTATGGTAGTGAAAAGTAATTTTGTTGTTGTTGTTGCTGTCATTATGTGATTATGTAGCATTGTTTTGTTACGAATTCGGCGAGAGGACTATTGTTTTTGGTGCAATTGAAAACTAATCTCGACCCAATTTGATGGTGTGAAGAGAGTAATTTAATTTCGTGTAGGTTAAGAGTTGAGCACAGTTGTGTGATTGAGTTAGCGAGGAGATTTGCCAATTTTGAAGAGCAATTTGTCAAAAGAGAAGCTCCTTTGGAGTCATACTTTTTGACAGTTGAGCGACTGTGCGAATTTGGCTCGAGTTCTGGGAAGTTTGGTGGAATTTGTGATGACTTTTTCCTAAAGTAAATGTTGATTTTGTTTAGTGGATGGGCTTGAGAAGGTGCATCTTGTGATTGTTTGAGAGGAAGAGAAAGATTACATATTTATAGAGTAAAGTGCATCAAGACTGACTGGGAGATTGGGAACTGATTGACGTTAATGATTAACGTGAATGTGCAATGGCAGGTGCGATGGAAAGTTATTCGGCGACTTGTCTGTCGCCGTTGCATTCGTTGCTTCTCGGGAGACATGTTGTGAGTGGGGGTGGGGGAGGATTTCAGCGGCGGTGGGCCAAATTGGGGTCTATTTCGATTGGGGTAGGAGTTCAAGTAAGTAAGAAGGAATTGCGAGATTTTGAATGGATTGTAAAGGTTTGCTAGGGCGATATTTGATGGTGAGGAGAAGGCAAAATTGCTGAAGATTGGATGAGGAAATTTTATGACGATGTGTACGAGCCAAGAGTTTAAACTTATTCGGTGATTAATTTTGGTTTTGCAGGGGGATTACATAGCCCATCCGGCCCTCTACGAACTGAGTCACAAATATAAACTGGAAACGGGGGATGCTGGAGTTGGAGATGGAAGCAACGGACATGGAGCCGGAGGCCTGGGTTCTGTACCACTCAAACTGGAAGAGCTTAAGGAGCACATTCGAAAACTGATGAGGAAGGAGCTCAAGATAAAAGAAGGCGCTGAAAAGCTTCGAGAGGCTACGACGGACCGGAAGAGCTTGGCAGAATTGGCGGCGCTTGTCAAGAATACCAACAGTCGGTTATCGGAAATGCAATCAGATTTGCAGGAACTGGATTCGCAGATAATTCTAACTCAGGGTAGATTACCACTAGACAACGGTCATGGTAAGGGTAGCAGACATGGTCGAGGTCAGTGTTGGATTTACGTGCCGGGACGGAATGTGGAGAGCGTTGTGCTAATGGGAACCAATGCAAGGAATGCATTGAACAAGAGCGTGGAGATATGTTTGAAATAAAGTTGAGATTGTGTAGCTCTGTGCTCCATTCATATATTGGCACTGAATCCAGCAGTTGGCGTCGAAGCATGTGGAAATTGCAAAAATTACATTTGAAAGTAATGAAAAGATACAAGTGATTAATGTTGGACTGAATGTTTCTTTCAGAAAACAAGAATAAGAGGAACGAAGCAGATGGGTCCACAGGGTCAGCAGCGTACGACGATAGGATTTCATCCCTGGAGAAGCAGTTGAACATTGAGTTGAAAGTGAAGCAGGGGGCGGAGAACATGATTCAAAGTTACAGCAGTGGGAGAGACAAGAAATTCCTTGCAGATGCTCAGCAAATGCTCCAAGACTCAAAAGTCAAGATTGAGTTTCTGAAAATGCGAATTGCGAAAGCGAGGCACAGTAAGTTGGAAAGTGTGCCAGGTTCGGGAGGTGGCGCGGACGGACGTGGAAAAGGCATGTTGCTGATACTATTTTTTGCGAAGCCTATGCCAACGTTGATGAAAAATGAATATTTTCTTAGCGGGCATGAAGAAAAAGCTTTTAGAGTGTAGGTAAATTAGTGAGGAAGGGGCTAATTGAATTCGTTGTGTGTTCTAGGTAGCGAAAGCGGACTCACACCGGTGGAACTGCGGATTGACGAACTGCGCCATAGACTTCGGATCGAGAAGGCAGTGGCGGATGGTGCCAGGAACGTTATTCGGAGTTTGCAAGCTGCAAAAGCTGTAGATAAAAAAGCACTTCAAGAGGTAAATCAGTGGCAAGGTGACATTTGGTGGTGTAATTGAGTTTCATCGAATCAGATTATGGCGGAGAAGCTGATGAAGAAGGGATATGTAATTTGATCTGTGATAATTGTGGCCGTAAATGATGTTTATGGAACAGGGAAGAAATTAGGTCGAGCTTGGGCGGTGGTCCGTGAAAGATGGGCAGATGGAGATCGAGATAGATGGAGATGTTGTTATGAAAGGCTGTAGAAGTAATAATGCAATTTAATTGGTTCTTCTGTATTGAATTAGCTGTAGCTGTGATATTCGGTTAGTTGGTCGAGATTTAATGTAGGCTGGCCTTTTTTGTTGATGGAGTGTCGTGTTTTAGTGACTTTGTTTGAAATGTGGTTAGAAAAAACGGTTGGACGGTGTCAGTCGAGCAGATGTATTGGGATGGAACAGACATGTTTACGTATACATCAGTTCGGATGGATAGTCGGAATTTAATGACGTTTTGGTGTAATTAGGTGGCTTTAGAACAAAAGCTGGTAAGTAATAAGCGACAGGGTTCTAAAAATAGTATGAAACGAACTTGTGATATGTTATGATCTTGAGATGGTAGCACTAGAAGAAGTCAGGCGGACCTTGGCACCAAGCCCATTGCAAACCTTTTTGCAGATCCGTATATAGGCGTACCGCAATCGGCTATAGGTACAGACTGAAGATTTCCGTTTGTTCATGCCCGCTGTGATTGGGATCTGATTGAAGAGTTTTTAGCATACGAATTTTGTACGAAAGGTTTGCAAGGAGAAGTGGTTCGGTCGTGGTAGTATGTTTAGATTTTGGATGCAGTTGGTTGGTGGGTCATAATCGGCGTGTGCTGCTGCAGCAACAAGTCAATATTGGCGAGGATGCAAAGAAGAATTATGTTATTACGGAGGTGTGCAGAGTGAAATAGGACTAGTAGTGTCAGAATTTTTGAAAAATGTGACTTGGAAGTGTTCATTTATCAAATGAAAGTTCGGGATTAGTGGTTGAACTTTCTTCGCAATGGAGCACAGGCACCAGAGGTTCAATTCGAACACCAGTGGTTTTGGAAGTGATGATCGACCAGCGACGTCTGCACGAGGAAGTATTGCCAGCTCCGTTGGAAGTCAACAGCAGCAAGACCAGGAAATAACCATCCATGCTCAGCTAACCATCAAGAGTCCGGCGGGAGGTCGACTGATAATTCGACCAACTTCGTCGATATTGGATGGCCGGAGTGCAAGTATCGACCCGAGAATCTTTGAATATGTATGGGAGAATAACACATCATCGCCAGTTTCCGAAGTGGTTCCGATCGAGGCTGGAGTTCAGAAGTTCGAGAGTTGGCGATCTAGAGGAAGCGGTGAATCAAGCATTGCATCAAGAGCTTCACCAGGAGGCACTTCCAGTCGGAGTGGAAGCAAACCTAGAGTGATATTGCCTTATGACCGAAAATGTAAAAGTACCTGCAACATAATTTTATCAAGTCCTGTCGTCGTGCAGACTGAAACAACGTACCTGGATGGAGAAGACAGTAAGGATGATGGAAGTAGAGCTTCCAGCGTTCCGCCCGAAGGAAAGACCTTATCGACAGTTGGGACTGCAACAGTGTCTTGTAGAGATATTGGAACACAAACGCGGGGCGGGAAAGAGCACGAAGTTGCTAGCCGAAGCAAAGAAAAGAAGTATTCCAGAAGAGCTGAATCGCCCATCTATGCCAATGTTAGCCGCCAAACCAGTCGTCATAGGAAGGACCGAAAACATGAAGAAAGAGAAGTTTCACAAACAAGCTTGTTGA
Organism: Sphaeridia pumilis; assembly: GCA_034698345.1. Classification (NCBI taxonomy): domain Eukaryota; kingdom Metazoa; phylum Arthropoda; class Collembola; order Symphypleona; family Sminthurididae; genus Sphaeridia; species Sphaeridia pumilis. The sequence goes on from JAQGBJ010002559.1 coordinate 13,329, forward strand.
GACGAGGTCAGGAGATCCGGAGATACCAGTATGGAGAGAAACCGCAACTTGAAAGCAGCTCATCGTCGATTGAGAGGATGTACCGGAAGAAGTCGAGATCGAATTCGCCAAGGACCAGAGGAAGGTCTTCGGAGTCTAGGAGACAGTCTTCTTCAACTCAGAGGTGAGAGAACAATAATCACTGGTCAAAGTTTTTAAATCTTGTGTCTAATAAAATGATTGGGCTTTACAGAAGCTCAGCTGGACAACCAAGAACAATACATATTGACGTATATTGTACTGGGTCTGACATATCGGCTACCTCAACTGATGACATTTCAGCGTCAGACGACTCAACAGCGACACCCCAAACTGTTTATGAAACAGCAGCATATAAAGTGTCACACAGTAACAAGAGTCGGAAACAAATGCCTTTGTGCTTCTCGTCCAAAGTTACGGATTTAGTGAATATGGCAACGAATGCTGTTCGCAGCTCGCAAGGGCTCAGGAAGTCAAAATCAAGACCAGCGTCTTTTGAAGGAATGGACATACCCTGGAAGGTAGAGAAATGTCCTGAAACAAAGACGTGGAGAAGTCCAAAAAAGTCGGATGATTCCTGGATTCGGAGTGACGGGGAACTGCGGAAACAACAACTGCAGAAGGAGCCAATATATGCGAATTTGCCGCTGGATATTGAAGAATCAAGCACCGCATATCCTTCAAGTTTGGAGGTTTCGAGAGATACTACTTTAACTTCAATGGCTTCTGCTTGGGGAGGAGATTCAAGTGCCGCTTCGATTGGTGTTCAAGGGCAACCAAGGCCGAGGAAATCTGAAACTTTACCAACCCGAAGCCCTGATGCAGGACGGAAAGCTGTCGAAGATCAGACTCAAGAGCAATGGTGGCTGGCATATATAATCAAGAAGTTTAACTTGGAAGGTAACAGATTATTGGTCAAATGTAAATATACTTTTCCTAAAACAGAGTACGAACTCGCTTATAACTTTTTTGTGTTTCTGTTCCGGATTACAGATGACTGCGGATCTGTTAGCCATTCATCTCAAGCCTCAAAGAACACAACGAACGACATTGGACTCCTAGGAACTGCAACAAAGTTCGGCAAAGTCGTCAGGAACTTTAGAAAACCTGGACACCATATTATCGGACCTGCGAAGAATCCATACTGTCCATGTGATAACTGTCGGCATTATTTTGAAGAGCAGCGAAGCTTGAGCAAAAACATAGTTAATGGAAATGCGGGAAGTGGAAGATCTAGAGCTTACTCTTTGAGCCAAGTAGATTCGTTTTCGAGTAACCAGGGGCTTGTACGAGAGAACAAGAATGAAGCTAGTGGTCTTAGGGTGGTTAATAGGAATTTGCCGTCTAGTCCTTCGCTGGATAGTATTGATAAGTTTGGGCTTTGTTGAATGTTGTCTGATTTGGTGAAACTCACGCACGCATTCCATGTTTAATAATACATTAAGAGTACTGTTTAATCTTTAAAATTATGTACCTTCCAGGCGCAAAGCAGTTTACATGAATCAAGCCAAAAGATAGACCTTCTTCGCTTAGCTTTGGAGTTGAAGTTCGCAGAGATCAAGAATGATCCTCGCAAATCTCAAGAGTTGAAGCTAGAGCTTGAATCCCTGAACGCTTCATCCCCAAGTCCTCACAACCAGAATCCTAATGTGATAAGTCCTACTTCATACACATCCCTGCAACCGTTTACTAACGCTGGCCGAAGTGGTAGTTACAGTTCGCCAGCACCTAACCGACTAAGCACACTTAACAAGATAGCCGCAGTGACTGGCAAGCTGGAAGTTCGACTGATGGGCTGCCAAGACCTGTTAGAGGACGTTCCTGGGCGATCGAGGAGTAAAGAGAATACCAATACTTCGTCTGATCTCAAGTCTTTCGTCAAAGGAGTGACTGGAAGAAGCTCTTCCAAGTCGTACAACATCAAAGATGAAACCAGCAGTGAGTTCTCTTTTACAATCTTACAGTTTGAAGCACGATTAGTTTTGCATGTATTCCATTCGTAGATTTTGGAGTAGTTTTTGGCATGCGGTTCGGTTTTTGTTAGGACTTGAAATCTCCGAGTACCTTTTTGCATGATGATAACTTTTCTCTGTCTAATATAAACTATACAGTAAGCAATACACCTGGCAGCGGATGCTTTGGCGGTGCAGCGGCTCCAGTTGAGGTAGCTGATGACGTACCGAAGCGACGTAAGTTGAATAATGGTGATTGGTTTCAGTTGGTCTTCTGTGTCAGCATCCGTGAGCTTCGTGTTCCTCTAATAGCTGTATCTAACGCTTGCTTAGTAAATTGCACATTTGCTGTGTGGGTTTGCTTGAATGTCTGTTATATTAAACCCTGAAAAAGTTACTAATATTTAATTTGGTTTTGCAGATGAAATCATGGCAGTACTTAAGTTGGACAACCAAAACGTAGGCCAGACGAGCTGGAAGTCTTGTTCACAACAGGCCTGGGACCAAAGGTTCAGCATCGACCTCGACAAATCTCGAGAATTGGAAATCGACATTTACTGGCGCGACTACCGATCTTTATGTGCCGTCAAGTTCCTAAGATTAGAAGAATTC
>JAQGBJ010002560.1:0-15900 GCA_034698345.1 Sphaeridia pumilis
GAAGTCATTTCTGGAGTCAAAATGATGAAGAACAAATTCACAGGGGAACAAGCAGGATACTGCTTTGTGCAGTAAGTGTTTGTATATTCAGTGAAAACAGCCTCCAGTAATCGAGTAATTTGGTAGAGTTCTAAAAGCGTTTTTAATTTGACAGGTTCCCTGACGACTTCTCTGCCTTGACGGCAATGCACAAGCTGAACAACAAAATGATACCGAATTCGCAACCTCCTGTCAAGTTCAGGTTGAACCACACTTCGCTAGGCGGAAAGCAAGCTATGGATAGGGACTACTCGTTGTGGATTGGCGATTTGAGTCCTGATGTAGATGATTATACGCTCTACAAAGGTTTCGCTTCACGCTATCCTTCAGTCAGACTTGCGAAAGGTAGGAGAGCTGCGACTCAAGTATCAGTCATGACTAGATAAGTTGAAGTTTGGTGAAAAATATCTGACTTGTGTGCTTCGTGTATTTTTGCAGTCATCTTGGACAACAACGGGTTCAGTAAAGGTTATGGTTTCGTACGATTCGCTGATGAAGATGAACAGAAGGATGCTCTGCTAAACATGAATGGATTCAAGGTAAAATTCAAAGCGATTTAGTGATGTTTTACTGGAAATGCAGATCGTGCAATTTGCTTGTCTTCTGCAGGGAGTCGGTAGCAAAGCGATACGGGTTAGTGTTGCCATCAACCGGGCTGGTGGGCCGAAAGGGAACGCTGCTCTACAGGGCCAAGCAATGGCAGCAGTGCAAGCCATGTGGTATGTACAAGTGGCAAAACGGCTTCATAGCGTTAAAACTTTCTGCTTACTAAAGCAAGGTTGACTGATGGTAAACCTTTCATTGTATAGGAGCGGTCAACCCGTGCCTCAAGAACAACCTGCACCTCAGGGGCCTCAGTACAACCAGTACTACGAACAGTACCAGCAGTACTATACGTATCAGGGGTACCCCGCAGCTGGTCAATATTACGACCCTAGCTATCAGTATGCCCAGCAGCAGCAAGCCCCTCAGATGGCAATGGCTCCTGCAGGTTATCCTATGGCGGTGCCGATGGCTGTGCCTATCGCTCATGGAATGCCTCAAGCTCAAGCCCAAGATGATGAGTATGAGCTTGTCGGTAAGTAATCAAATTTAAATTGCGTACTCTTAGAAAGGGTTTCTGTTTTTCTCGCCCTCCTATCATGCTTTTACACGTCTTTCTCGTTTCGTGGTATTGAAATATTTCTATGAATTCTACAAGGTTTTTGATCATCAACTTATATGAATCACTGACCGACAGAGCACGGTCAACCAGTCGACATAGATCGTTTAAATCAAGAATATTTGACCCGCTCAAACGATTTGTTGGAAGCTATGGATGATTCAAGATGGTTGCCACCTGGTACCTTGGAAATTCCTATGTTACCCATTACTTAAGTTCGTGAATTCTGTTGAATGCTTATGTAAGTTCCTCTTGTTTGTAAAATTCCCTCTTCAACAGACTTCAAGGTTAGTTAGTGATTTAGGTTAATAGAACTGTATAACTAAAGGGGCTGTTACCATCAGCTATATTATAGTCTCGTCGAAGAAAGAAGTCTCTTCATACATTGTAATTGTACAAAGTTTAGAATAAGAAAGTGTTGTTTAATTCCTTCTTAATGGGTGCTTGTTTGTACTAAGGCATCAGTCTGAATGGTCGCAGGGATTACTTGTGCACTTTATGTAGCCTCAACTTATTGTATTGTTTGTTAACCATAATGTAGCTTGCGAGGCTGTGACCTGGTGCAACTGCTTCCGCTGGGGTCTTGCACATCTGTTTTGTTTTCCACCGTTTGTTAAGACTAGGCAGCATGTATGGGGCTGCGTTGTTATACTGTACCTTCGTTGTAATTGTGAGGAACGACAACACGCTATCGAAACTTGAATGTAAAAAGCTTCCGATTGTAATATTAGGTTGTAATTCTTCTGTTAAAGTGATATTTGCGCTATTGTTAATGTTCGCATGTCAACTTTAGGCAAGAGTAGAGATTCGTTACAATGTACATTTAGTTTTGCATGAAAACACAATTGACTCTACTTTTAGGAAACTTGGCGTTTTCCATGTTTCAAATTTGAAATTCCTTTGTACCTCTCGTAAAGTAACTATGTCGTCAGCTACAACAAGTAGATGTATACATTTGGACCAAATGTTGAATTTATCCGTTTTGCTAGTCCTTGTGCTTGTAATTAGAGTTTGAACCAATCAGACTGCAATTTGTAACTGTAAACGTTATTCAGATGTCCATCCTAAGAATAGATTCAGTAGTAGTGATTTGATTGAATGTCTTCTTTAAGGGTTTTAACGACTGTTTTGAATCAATCGACTGACTTCGCAATTTGCACTCCAATTTACACGTGTAGGAGGGGTCTATCCTTGTAGTAATAGCTTGTCTCTACCAAGTACGATTGATGTCTCTTATTAGATCCTGTAATGTGTGAATGTAGTAGATTGTACATATTCAGTACGTTAATTGTTGTCGACAGATGGAACACTATTCCAAACTCTCTGTAGTTGTCTTAATTAAGAGCGATTAAGTTGTGGTCGATATTGTCAAAGTACACTGTATAAGTACAGTACATAGTGTAACAGTGGTTCCTTAATTAAGTTAGAGTTCCATATGCCTTGCATTGGACCTGTTAGTTGCAAGATTTGGGTGGAAATAAACGCTGATGTTTCATCCTTAATTCATATTTCATCTTCTGAATCGAATCGTAAACGTCATAAAGAAAAGTCAACGAAATAACCGTGACCAGATATCCTTGGCTTCAGCTGCACTCGAGCGGGATTTTGTCGCGAGGGCAGAAGAGCCGGGCAAAATAGTTTTAACAGTCGCGATCATCGAAAGGAATTATAATATAATTAATTCCTCGAATTATACCTACCTGTGATTTTGGATTGAGATGCTTAATCGATTAAGACAACATGCAGCTAGCAGATAGACAGGAGAAATGGTGGAGGATTTTGCGCGAGGGCGAGGTGTCGCCGTTCAAAATTTTGGTAGTGATTTTGATCCGGGAGAAATACGCACATCAAGATCTTCGGAACGGAACTCCAGAGGAGCGGTGCGCCAGTCTATTGTTCATTTACAAAATGACAAAGGTAAGAGATTGGATTCAGTAACCTAGAACGTTCAACGTCATAACTTTCTGATGGAAAAATGATTTTGACTTTGTTGCAGTCCCACGACATGTCATACCCCGAATTTCGCCAGCAATTGGAAGATCCAAAGAACTGTATACGACCTGAAACCCTGAAAAGATTCACAAAAGTACTCCAAAATTTAGAAGAAGTCAATGCCAGCTTCTTCTATGAATTGGTACATACGGTGATACTCATGGAAAGTTCAATGTCACACATGCACATTCTTCGTAAGCGGATAGCTCGAAATAGCCCGATCGGAAAATTTCTTCGGATGGTTCTACTGAATCTTCGGAAAATGACATTCCCACAATCCCTGTACTTGTACAATCAACTAGGAGCCTACCTGCATCCGTACATCGAGTTGAAGAGAACAATATTTCCAAAGACCACCGGATCTGGGAAAGAGAGGGACTCAGAAAGCCGGATCAAGATTGACATTCCTGTTGTTAAAAAAGAGGTCGAAGATCCTCAGGATCCACCGCCGAAAGAACCGACGACTCCAGCTGTTGAACCTGGACCATCGACTTCTAGTGCTTCATCTGCTGCTGCTACGACCCCGAAGGCCCCGGCAGCTAACAAAGTTGAGAAGAAGCGTCGCCATGGACTAGATGCTTTCGCGAATCTAATGAGGCAAAGAAAACGGAATGACCTTCGTGGCCTCCATCTCTGCGTTCGTGGTACGTATGAAGTTGAGCGGTTACGACACAGAAAGAGTATGACTTCCAAGGATGAAACAGCGTATGCAGAACAGCGAAAGAGCAAAGATCAAAGAGTGCGTTTGGCTCTCGAGAGGGTCAAGCTGCTGCGCGAGTCATGGTACCCGACAATCGAAGCTGTTCCACCGGGCAGTACTACTAAAGGGAAAATGAATGTTCTGGAAACTAGCTTTGGCAATAGGCGCACGAAGGTCAAACCATCGCCCAAGAAAATGGTAGGGAAATCTCCTCGAAAGCCAAAAGCAGTGCCGAATGAAATCGACATCTTGGGAGAAGGTGACTCAGATTACTTCTTTTCTGATGATGATGCCAGTCATGAACGAGATATATCTGCACCGGTATGTTGCAAACTTCTCTATTTGTTAGCTTCAAGATCGAAGTTCATATGAAGCATCAGTTGAATCTGCATGTAAATGTATTTTTGAATTCGCAGGTTAAGAAGAGCGGAAGAAGCAGTGCCAGCAGCTCCAGAAAGCACGATAAAGGAAAACATATCAAGCACGAGTCTGAAAAAAAGAAAAAAGAATTTGCTCATACCCCCAAGTCCGGTAGCAAAAGGTGGAACGAAATCAAATTTTGGAGTCGGAAGCAGATAGAGTTGACTGTTAAAAAACTGGCGGATGAACTATTTTCCGTCAAGTCAAAGAAGTATACTCCGGTTCACGTATCGTCATTCATTGAGGCTATCAAACAAAACCCTAGTGCTGCGCTGCTACTTCCGCAACTGGTAAGAGAGGGCTGTACTTGTAATACGTGATTGATTCAAATATTTAATTGATTGAAAGTCTTTTATTCTAGAACTTTTTGGAGTACTTGAATTCACTCAGGATCAGAGATATCGTCAGATGTAAAGAATCGTTGCGTACTTCGTTCGATTTAAGGATCAAACCTAACACTTCCGAGCTCAACAAGGGAACTCCGTACGCAGCGTACAATTTCGCAGTATTTTACGCGATTCTTGGATACAGGTAAGCCGTGTACTTGAACTTATTTTGCACCAAGGAAAGTTTCCCTAACGTCAACTTGTTTGGATTTAAATTTTAGGAAAGACTCGTTGAAATTTCTAGAGGAAGCATTTCAGGCTGGTCATGGTGCTGCAGATGGGTCATGTTTAAATTGCTGTCACCACTTGTGGACCATATTCCATTCAAAACCTTACCCGCTGAACCTTGATCTTCAAGCGGGAGATGGAAAAGAATCTGAGAACCATATGGCATATTTATCGGTTCTACGGGATGTCGTCCATGCCATTGATGAGCATTACAGTGGAAAATCTTTGGATGAATCAATTGTAGTGAGTGTATATTTATTTTTCTATCTGTTAGTTATAATTATGCCGGTTTTAGTGGAACTGTAATTTGAACTCCTGTTTTAGGGACTTTTCGGCAAAAAAGAAGAACCACAGGAACACGATAACGTCCGACTTTTAGCCCTGAATTATCTTTTCTCAAGCAGCGGCTGGCACTCGGTATTTATCTTGGCACACGAATTTACTTCGCCTGCAAATTAATTTATATCTTATGTCATTTTTTCAGCTTGTGGGATTCGCCTGCCAAACTATTCTTTACTCTAAAATCAAATGGAGCGCAACAACTTATTGTGCTGCCCTGTGTATGTTCGCTCAGAACCTTTTAGTCGAAGGTGACGTCCAACTTGCTCAAAAACTGATGGACCACGGTCAACGGGTCTTCAGCATGGATTGGAGTCCAGCGGGAGATATGTTCGTCAGGCTAAATGCCTTATTTGGAGCGTTAGTAGCTTACTTGGCACATAAACCAGTTCCGACTGACATTCTTGCACTCTTGGCTACGATTGATCCTATTGAACAGTGCTATTGGTAAGAGCAGATTGAGGACTCTCAGAGTCAAAACTTCGAATGTTTACGACCTTAATCATTACAATGTGATTTACAGGATTACTTATACCAAAATGGTGGAAGCTGATTGGGAAGGTGCAGAAAAATGTCTTAAGAGCTTATCCAATGAAAAGTTGAGCACAATCAAAGATCGGTTCGACTTGCATCTGAGGTATTATCCAACCCTCTGTTGCATCATCCGATATTGACGGTTCGGCATAAATATACATTGATGATTTGACGAATTTTCACAGGTGCTTGATACTGCAAGCCGAGATAGATTGTTTGTGCGGAAAACCTACAACAGCCATGAAGAGACTCTTTGAAGCTTATGAATTTGCGTCCAGTTTGCACTCCGATCATTACATTTCACTTTCAATGATCAATTTAGCCTCAATCCAGGTAAAATAGACTAGAAATACCAGAAGCCTTTATGCACATGAAAAACAAACTATTATATTTAATGTTCTATTTTCAGTGTGAACTGGGAATGCCCCACCTCGCTTCAAAAACCCTGTACAAAAACCTTCGCGCCCTCTGCCGTTCTTACAGCCCTCTCATTTCTGCTCGCTACTCTCTCCTAACCATCAAATTGCGATTGACTGGCTGCAAAACACCTGTAACTAGTTCTACCGTGCTTAAAAACTATCAAATGTTGCTAGACGAGGCTGAATCCACATACACCCTATGGGATAACGAATACCGTCTGAAAGAAGTTCGATACTGGAAAACAAGACTGACAGAAGCCGGTGATAGCGAAGTCATGCTTGTCGATGAAGAAGTTCCAGTGTCCCAATTTCAAGTGCTCTTCTCTCCACGAAAGTGTATCGTTTAGAAGCAAATTCTTTATTCATTCAACCCACAACCTTCATACCATTTACAATTAGTCATAAAAATATTCGATCTCGTGTGTTTGCTGTTACCGGTGTCATGTTGCGAATACGGCGGCAACTCTTTAACTCTACTCATCAGTCGGATCAAATCTTCTTTACAACGAATGGATGGCCCACTGTTGCCTCGGTGTCGAATTGCAAGGTCTCACTTGGACTGACTGACCAAGAACTCTGTAAGATAAAGATCAATACAAAGCATTAGATCCGGAACCAGACCATTACTTTACTAACTTGTGATTTTTAGTTTGCAGGTCTCTTACCCAGAAGACTCCAAGCATTCGCCGGTCTTGTAGTTCCTGATCAAGTTGTATCCATGACCAACGTAGACCACCTGCCAGTATTGGCTGTTGCCCAAACCGAGACCGACATGCTGTTGTGGGTTCTAATGTTTAGTTACTGCTGTACGCCTCTGTTCACAACAATCTCTTGATAGTGTTATTGATACTTACGTCTTGGTAGACCAAATGTTGGCTCTGATCGTACTCCATGAGCCGGTTCTCGTCATTGATAGGGATGAGTTGGTATGACCTGGACATCACTGTAACACACAAGTTGTTTGTTTAGATGATTTGCTAGCATTAGCTACGTTACCCCTTTTCCTATATTGTATCCTTATACTTGCCTGCTTTCTTCACACGCCACTTTTGAGCGGAAATGTCCCTCCATTTGTCAGTAACAATAGGTGCGTTTGGCGTCCGCAGGTGAATAGCCGTCAAGAACTGTCAAATAGGTTAATAGTGTTAGCAATTGTCAATAATACAGCAAAGCTATACTTTAAACTTGACTCTTGGGCAACTCAACTTACCCCTGTGTCATGTCGGTTCTGGAAGGTATGTACACCTCGATTCTCCAACTCGATAAACTCCTCGACGGCCAAGCTGTCATACACGAGACAGCATAGGACTAAACCGAACACTACTTTTGAAATCATTGTATCAGATTGCTATATAGCTGTAGCTAGTAGCCTTGTAAACTTTGAATACTTTTAGAGCTCCTTTCCCTTCCGTCTCAAGACCAAGAATGATTGAGGGATTTCGATACCGAAAGATTTTTATACCAAAGGAAGGAACGCAGTTTCATCTCTCGTTGAATGGCGTATCAAGCGGGATTTCCTTAAGACTCAGTTGAGTATGTGTCAAGTAGTAATAATAATAATACTGATAAATGGCTTACACATCTTGTAAACCGGATTGGTTAATAATCCTGTTTGACTGCCGTTATCTCTATAGGAAAAGATGCATTTCTTCCTGGAGAAAATGCGTCTCAGGCAAGACAAACAGTTTGAGTATTGCGTACACGCACTTGCGTCTTTACCTTGATAATTACAGGTGTGTTTCGTTTCTTTCTTTCCAGCTTCAGCTTGGTTAAATGTACATGATCCCCAAGTCTTCTCACGGAAAAACGTCATTACGACTGCAGCTAACAGGGTATATTTACACTATATGTATACAAATGCCCTACTAAATTGTCGTTAATGTCAAACCCTTTCAATGTCTAGGTCTCTGTCTTGTAATGTGATGTAGCAGCCGTGGGAGTCATTCGTATGCAAGTCTTGAATTGTTCCAATTATGAGATCTGTCGCCTTAAATAGCAAGGGAATTAGATTAGGCGGTGCATTAGGTGCATCGATTTAGCGATATCACAAGGAACACGAGACTTCAAACGAGCTTCATGTTGAGCACAGACTTTGACACTTTGACTTGGATCTACAGTACATGGATATTAGCTCCAGTCAGCCATTATTGCACCTGTCTACAAACCATCTGGAGTCAAGTATTTGCTATCCAACACCTGTAGCCGCCAAAACCACCAACGAAACATGGCTTGACTACCTGTTAATTGCATCGGTTCAATGTAAACCTCAAAATAGCGTCGTCAGCACTATATCGTCTTGTTGTTCTTCAAACAATCAAGTATCATTATCAAAGCTGCTGCTCAAATTGCTATTTTCAGAAGGATTGCGAAAACATGATCATGTTATATATTTACCGACTGACTCTCTAGTATCGCCTACATGGCCATTAATAAAACGCAAACCGGCAATTAGCAAAATGACAAAAGTTTATAGTGTGTATAGTTAATGTGAAATGTGAACTCATTGATGCGACCGGATCTTTCTGGAAAGTTTTCTCTTTACCTGTCTTCTTGACTGCTTTCCTGTTGTCCGAGAGAGATCCGGTTTATCGTCTTCAACATCTTATTACGCAATAAAAGTTGTTATTGAGAGCCTCGGGCCAATCCGATTACCACATCCACACAATGGTGTACAATAGTGACGCAGACGACAACAATTTGGATGATTTGATCCATCTGACCAAACCGGAAAGGATCTCTTACACGCTCATCATCGAAGACTATGACAAGAAGGGCGTTTTCTCGAAACCGCCAACCGTCTTTGGACTCAGTCAGGTCACCCATACCTTCAGCTCCGATGACTTGTACAGTACGACTTTTGCTGGAATTTTAGGAGAGTATCCAGTATGTTTTCACATATTTTTCAATGTCGATAGACTCAAGATTAATCCACAAATAGCAACAACAACGTTCTTTCTTGGTTGGACATTAGGATCTCCTGGAATACATTGATTCTGAAGACAAATTCAACCTCACAACTTCGGATGGAATCAAGGTCAAGGGGGAGGACGCCATTGCGCGGGTCTTTCAGGACGCCACCACCCAAGTCCTCTTGTATGTCCAGAACAGGACGTTCGCAACCTGCAGTTTGATGGAAGGTAGTTGATTTGTTGACAAACGTTGTTGGCCGCTGGCCCATTATTATAAAGCTCTTTTGGGGTTCCAGAATCAAACGCATCAATCTTCGAAGAAGAACTACCGCCAGCGAAACGGGCTTTCACTTGGCGAAAGTGTCTTGTCACCTTCTTGATGTGCTGGCTTGCCAAGTTGGTTATTACGTGCATTGTACTCTTGTTTCTGCGGTATTATGAGTATATTTAAACTTTAAACCTCAACGTTATTACATATTTTGAAGTTCTTGAAGCACTTCTAAAATCCACTTCTCTCCATGGGCTCTAAATTCCCTTTTGTCCAATGAAAGTAAAACTCATACAGAAGCTAACGGTGTTTAGCTTGTTGAATCAATATTTTCTCCAACTAACTTGATAATCTTCTTCCGCATTAGATACCTAAACATGTACTTTCGTAACCTGAAAGTGTATTAGAATCAATGTGGACGCTACGCGGAAAGTTTTGTTCAATCAAAGTCCGCCTGGAGAAAAACTACAGATTTTCTGTTATCTATCACAAGTTTTGATTAAAAACAGCTTTTATGGTTTATTATAGCGCACCTATGTATATATATATCCTGAATATCCACCGGTACAATTTCATATTGTTTACATTTTTGGTCTTATCCCTGCTAATCAAGCCAAACATTTTATATTGTAAACACCTTGCACAAAGATCTTACAGATTTACGGCGTACTTAACAACAAAATATTGACTCATTTAGTTTACTGAGCGTTGCTCTCCTATTTCCTGGTTGATGTTCTTCATCAGTAGCTTCTATCAATCAATCAAAAATCAATCAATCAAAATTGAATTAAGGTCCACCGTTATACTATATTTGAGAAGTTGGATCATCAAAAAGCTTCCATGAATTCTGAAGGAACATGTAAGGAATATTTGATATTGACTGACTATTGATTGATGATTCATGATGATCGACAAGGCATACACGTGCCTTTAATTCTTACGCTTTAATCAGGATATCATAAGATCAGGATCAAATAATAAGCTATAAATGTGTCCTTTCATATCCTCATCCCAAAAAATTAAGCTTATCTTGAGTAAATACAGCCGGTGGCCAAGTGAATAAAGAACAACACAGAAAATGGTCTTGAACCCATCAAAAATGATAGACTTATGATGTTCTTCAGTTTCAGTTCATGTTGCAAAAAGGTCTTCCAAAAATCTCTCGGATCAACTTCACAGTTTTGCAGCCTTTTACCCTCATGGAGAAAGCTATGACTTGTGAATGTCAGCATTGACAAGCAATAAAGGATAGGGGGATTGATCATGTGTAATGTCATCCGATACTGTTTAACTTACAATAACAACTAAACGTATATTGCATATACATACACGGACATTAACATTAATAATTCAGTCAATACAGCCAAGACTCAAGACTGTATTCAACAGCACAAGAACCATTATACGTTATTCCTCTCATGTTATATGTAATATTGAAGGTGCGCCGCCGCCACATTCATTTAATCCAACGCTGCGCTGATGACAGCAAACAGTCAGCGAATTTCCCTTGGCAATTTGCTAATATGTTGAACGTTGGCAGATTATATAAAACTACATAATAATTGCAGCGATTCTTTGGTAGCCAATTGTTCTTTTATTATAGTAGGCCTACTACTATATTATAATTCTCAGGTTTCACGGAGGCATAAAAGACTCAGTCAGTCAGTCTGAGAAGCCGGATTATAGATATTTAGCAGCGTTTAGCTAAAAACTATACAGCTTACTTATACAAGATAAGAGTTTTGCCAAGGCTGAAAGAATTAATTCTGGAGCATAAGCTCAGCAGAGACAGCGCGTTTCTGGTGCCAGCAAGACCTGAGGACGCTCTTCATTTAGCTTTGGCGAGCCGCTAGAAGAAAACGCGGGTAAAATTCGAGTTCGGCTCACCTGGTCCAGAAAAGCCCGGGTGTTTCATAGCGAGCAGCAGCTGAACAAGAGTCTAAAATTTCCCAAGTCAAGTGATCCCACAAGTCACCAGAATGGAACCGTATCCAACGCTTGAGCAAGTAGTCGAAGGCTGCAAGCAGCTCTTTGCCGCCCAATACGGCGCTGAGGCCGCAGCCGATATTGTCGTCAAAGCTCCTGGACGTGTCAATATTATTGGAGAACATACTGATTACAACGATGGATTCGTTTTTCCCATGGTGAGGCCCAGTCAGTGGAGATAAAAATACGCTAAATAGCAAATCTGTATCTCGCAATCGCAATTATAATCATGCTATTCGCTAATCAACAAGTTTGTACATATATTGATTCCAGGCAATCCCAATGTACTCGGTAATTGTCGGCCGTAAAAACAATTCGGACAACATCAGCTTCGTCACCAATGCTGATGTCAAGGACAATGCCAAAAAGATGACCTTCCAGGCTCCAAGGGCTGGTGCCCGTTTGAGTCCTGGAGAACCGTCGTGGGGAAATTACATCAAGGGCGTTGTGGAGCATTTTCCAGGTAAAACACTTCAAGTATCTATGGATTTCAGACATGAGAATGAGACACGCCTAATGTGAGAATGGGAACTATTGCAGCTGACATTCCCGGCTTCGATGCTGCAATTGTGACTTCAGTGCCGTTGGGCGCAGGTCTTTCTTCGAGCGCCGCTTTGGAAGTTGCAACCTGCACCTTTTTGGAACAACTTAATGGACATAGCCTAAAGTACATACTGAACTGTATCTTGGTTTTCAAAGTATATTACTGAACCAGTGTATCACGTCTCAAATTTCCCTTGTAGGCTTTCGGAAAAAGCTCTCTTGTGCCAAAAGGCAGAACATACCTTTGCCAACATGCCTTGTGGAATCATGGACCAGTTCATTTCGTGCATGGGCAAGCAGGATTGTGCCCTGATGATCGACTGCCGGTCCTTGGACACCAAGCTGGTCAATTTGAAGGCTGGGCAAAACGGAGTTGGAGGGGAAGAAGTTGTATTCCTTGTTGTAAACTCTAATGTCAAACATCAATTGACTGGAAGTGAGTACCCGCAAAGACGAGCTGACTGCATGGAGGCTGCCAAGATTTTGGGCGTGCCAAGCCTTAGGGATGCTTCGATGTCGATGTTGCGAGGTATTTCTGGAAACTCAAGAAGGGTCTCTGTATAAAAATTTGGCAACTTGTTGAACAGTAGTTAGTACTTTGCAGATAACCGGGATAAACTTGAAGACCGCATCTACCAGAGAGCGCTGCATGTGGTAACTGAAATCGAACGAGTCGTCAAGGCTGAGGAAGCTATGGCTAATGGCGATTACGAAGTACTCGGGAGGCTCATGTATCAAAGCCATGTGAGCTTGAGGTGAGGCAGCATATGCAACAAACCCAACATCAATCAAGAATAGACTCAATGTAACATTGGGACTTTGTAGAGACCTGTATGCAGTGTCAGTCTCAGAAATCGACCAGTTGGTCGACATCAGCATGAAAACCAAAGGCGTTTACGGTGCCAGAATCACAGGCGGAGGGTTTGGCGGCTGCGTTGTTGTACTGGTAAGTGGCATTTTTCAAGACAGACATCTAATATATTACAATCGTTTGAGATGTTCAATTTTGACGGAATTTCAGGTTAAAGCTTCCGCAGTTGACGATGTTGTGAACGCAATCAATTCTGAATACACAAAGAAGGCTACTTGCTACATGTTCACCCCTGTTGACGGAGCCGGTAAAGTTTGATGCAAAAACAAACAGCCTTTCTGTAAAGTTTGAAAGTTTAACATTCTAGTAGGAAACGCTCAAGAATTAAGCAGGTCTGTCTAAAGAGTGATGTACAAGGAATTATAGAATTATTTTCTGAGATTGCGGTATATTTAGCTATTAAAGATACAGTTTCCAGTTGAACATCAAGATCTTCTGTCTCTAACTATGCCTACGTATACGTATTTGTAAAATCAAACTATCCATACGGCTTCTTGCTTATAGCTGCTAGAGCTGGGAAACACTATTTCACTAAATCTACATTAGCTTCATTTTCAGAGTCCCTGTCAGTAAGATTATTGCCTATTCATATACTACATGTACATTAGTACCAAGTAACTCAATTGAACATACTTGTCGATTTGAAACTTACAAAAACAATTTAGCTTCTAACACTATCTGTGACGGCTAAACTCACAGCTGAAATTATTGCAGAAAACACACTCTCACACAAGCACAACCAGTAATAGATACATGCATACATCTTGTCAAAAACAAAAACATTCAGAAGACGACTCAGATAAGACGGTTATTACTGACCGCCTTTAAACAAACCCCTGGTAGAATTTCCGCTGGAGGTGAACAGGACTTTGTGAATAGCTCCAATATCCGGTGCGATCTTTACGGAAGATGTAGAAGCCTTCGGTAGCTTCATGGATGATCCCGCTGCAGATTTCAACCTACAGAAAACAATTGTCGTTTAAAAAAATCTGCCGTGCTGAATCAATACATAAAACTTGTTGTACTCACGTTGACCCCCCTTCCATTAAAACTTTCATCGGGCTTCCATCCAAGAGTCTGTTGTGATAAGCTTCAATAGCTTTGACGCAGTCCGCTTTTCTGTGATAAACTACTTCAGCCATTCCGGGGGACGTCATTTTTGCTGAAATCGGAGTGGCGATATCTCCAAACAATTCCTGCAATTACAAATTGGTTTTGTAGTACTATTTACCTCTCATAGCAACTTCAAACGAGTGAAACCTGTCTTACAATAATATCTTCCGTGGTCACCGAACCTTGCAGGTTAGAAACTACAACTTTGTATCTCTGAGGCTCCTCCAAGCGTGTGTCTAAGCGGGACTGCAAATTGTTGCTGATCCGGATTCTTGACGGGACTTCATCCTGGTCCATATCCATGTCGTCATCCCTACAATTTTTCAACCCATATCATCAGTTTGTGCAAGAATTTTCTTTTCTCGAGCTTCAAAATCTTCCGTTACCTGCTGTAACTACGGCTTGCAGAATTTCCGGGCCAGGCTCCACGACTCGTTTGACCATTATTCATAACGGTCCGAGTCAGGAAGTTAGAATCTTCCATTCTCGAGTTTGTTGGGACAGAAACTCTCATTGGCCGACTCCCACCTGGACCATATGGCATGTGGCGAGGGTCGTCCATCTGATTCGCAAAAATTCCTTCAGAAGCCGGCTTACGTCCATGACCAGTTGATAGCGACAGTGGCCTCGCCATTGGCATGGGCATCATACCACCGCCAATTCCGGAAGATAAGTTGGCAGTAATCTTCAAGCTTCTCAACTTGCTTGGGTCAATTACTGCTGCGGTGACAGGTCCAGGTCGCTTGTTTCGAACTCTCTTAGCTTCGATTCTGGCTCTGGCGTCTCCTAATCTCGGTCCTGCTTTAGCAACTCCTTGACTCAGTCTGTTGCCTAGACGTCCTGCGCCGATTCTTCCCTTGGAAACCCGGTTCAAAATAATCTTTTCTCTTGCATCGACAACTCCACCTCCACGACCGCCACCTCGACCTTTGACCGGTAATCCAAGTCTTGATGCCACCATCTTTCCAGAAGCTACAGAGGTTTTTCCAGTATGTTTTCCAACCCGGTTTCCTTTGAAAATTCCAGCCGATTGAGCTCTACCTCCTCCGCCAAGTCTGTCTTTAATTGATCCTCCGGATCCCTGCCCGAACCCCCGAAGACCGCCTCGATTACGATTCATTGTGATGATTTATGATGCTAGAAACAAACTTTGAATACTTCCACAGCACTTATTATGCTCTTGCTGAATGAATTGCGGCTTTAGTTTTTGAGCAATGATTATATATATCGAAGATATTCACGCTTCCACAATGCTACAGTTCGTCTCTATTGGCTTCAGAATGCTTCCGAAATTGATTTATACGACAATTAAGTTTTAAATGGAATTCAGGATGTAGAATGTATAAAATTCAACACTAAAATCCACAATTTGCTGCAAACCACAACAAATGATTGCAGGCCCAACAGCCAACGCTCAAGTTTCATCATTTGATGCCGCCGCGAAAACAGTTGGTCGCAGCTTTTAGCTTTTCCACATTCTCTTAAAACAGTTTAGTTCAAATAGTTAAATAACTATTTTTTTGAGGAATTCGACAAGGCGACAGAAATCAAATCCAAACAATTTAGAGAGAAACTAACAAACTTTATTAATGCATCCACAGCCTTCACGTAAAAGTAATAGTATCACGCAGCAAAACCTGAACCCTTTACAAAAGCTGTGAAACCACTGGATGAAAAGTAAATTAAGTAAGTTGAAAATTGCTTCGGACGGCAACCAAAGAGTATCTTAAAGTAGTACACAAGATATAAGTACCTGTTTTAGCAGTAAACTCAAGAAATACTATAAAATGGTAATGGTATATAACTTTGATCTAGTACATATATAGTAGGAACTCTTGGAATATCGTTAATGTTGATATTGTAAACTAGGTCATCAGGTATGAATACATTTACTGGTTTGGAACTACAATAAAAGGTTCCATGTTGCTTCCATACGGTTCGATCATTTCACCGCAAGTAGCACTGTGTTCTACAAGTTCTTCAACCGTAGG
>JAQGBJ010002561.1:0-15899 GCA_034698345.1 Sphaeridia pumilis
GGCCGCTGGAGTCTCAAAATATATTGGAAATTGAAAGTTGTATGTACGTTACCACATCCCGAATCTACCAATTTGAAAGTCTGGAAAAGTAAAACAGTATGCATCTATAATTTGTCGTTTTTCAAACAAAATATTTTTGAACGTGCTCAAATTACTGAATTACCTGTAGATCACCACAAACTCTGAAAATTGCCGAAATGTACTTTTGAATTTCCGACTCCAACAGCAGGTCTGCTTCTAGCTCAAGTTCCGGAAGAATTCCATCAGAATGGACCAATTCTAGCTCAAGCTTTTTCACGCTAGATGTCGCTGCTTCACTCAAATTGAAAACCCAAGCAGGTCCCAGAATCAAACGGCAAGTTTGTACTTCGAACTTGAGCTTGAGGTCTTTGAGGTTGGGCAGCTTTGTCAAAATCGCAAGGACCGCTTCGAGGTCAGCAAAGCGTCTGTTCAGCGTCACGGATCCAACAAAGTCGCTCAGAAGCGGGTTTGTCAGAAACGTTGTAATTGTCCTGTCATACGAGGCTGAGAAGAAGGCCGAAAAATCTTGGTTGAGTCCAAAGCGGTAAAGTGGGGAGCGGGGAGAATTTTCTCTGTCAGCAATGAAGCTGGGTGGTTCATATTCAAAGCGGAAGGGCGGCAAACTGTCATGACTGCCGGGCAAGTTGCGAGTTCGAAGCAAGTCCAAGAGTTGTTGGTCGTTTTCCATAAGAAAAAGTTTCTCCTCGTTCCGCAGCGCCCTCTGCAATGTTTCTTCCGAAGGAACCAAGCGGCATTGAACACGACGAAAAGCGACACGTAGTTGCTGGAGAAGCTTCAAAGCGGCGTCGTTCCAGGATCGAGACACAAGGCAGCAGTTTTGCAGGTCCGCGTCGCCCAAGTTGCAAAATATTCGCTTGATCAAGAGCGCCACCTGGTGGTGTCAAATTTGGGATTTTTTATAGCAATTCTTTGCTTTCCAAGAAAATGTGCAGATATTAAAAAATAGCTTACCTCGAACGGCGTTTCCGGGAGACGAAATAACTCGGGCTGCTCATCGTTTTCCATTTTGGTGACACGGAACAATCAAAATTTTGGTTCGAAGAAAAATGTAAAATGTAGCAATAATAGTTTTACATGGAAACTGGAATGAATTTTTAAGAGTGTTTGTCCAAGAAAGATGAGGGAAATAATAAAGCTTCAAAATTCTGTACTCGAAGAGAAGCGGATGCTTTGGAGGATGTAAATTCAAGAGACTTTGAGAAAAGAAAATTTCATGGGAAGGGTTAAAAATATATGGCCTGATATGGCTGAAGATGAGCAGGGCGAAGGGAGCAAAAAGGATCAGATTCTCCAATTGACCAAGGCCCAGGAACAACCTCAAACCAAATGCTTTTCGTTCCTCTTCTTGACTATTAATAGCTGGGTCAAGTTCTTAAATAGGCTTACAATAAGAAGGACATTGTTGCACTTGCAGGTCTTCTCTTGAGGAATTTCAGAATTGGTTCAGTCAAGAATGAGCTCACAATATGGCGACAAGAGAAACAAACGATATTTTGAAAACAAACGAATTTAATGTTACTTCGATAATGAAGCCTACATAATAATTTCGTCATGTTTGGAGACCCAATCCAGGCAACAAGGCGCCGCAGTTTCCTCGCTCACGAATCCTGTAAAACGCTTCGTCGAACCGCAACCGATGATGCGCAAACCGAGTTCCTGAACAAAGTTGTTAAATATGCTTTAAGGCTTTCAAAAGTCGAGCAAATCAAGAATTTGCAGGAAATACGTGACTTACTCTGAGATGCTGAGATTTCTTTTGCTCGTTGAAATACACGCGTTTCATTATCCATTGACTGCAACGGATGTAGCCGCAGAACTGGCGAACGTGAAGAACGTCCAAAGTCTCAGCGGCTGTCAAGTTTTCCGCGACTGCGCTCTTGAGCTCTTGGTCAGCCATTTTGAGAATAAAGCTGTTAGTAGCTAAAGTTATTTGCAGATGTTTGATGGTAGATGGCGCGGCGGCGAGCGCCGCCGCCAGCGTTTTCTTCCGAACTCTCAGAGTCAGATGTTCGAGGTGTTCGAAGTGCCTCAAATCGACGACGGCAGTGTCGTCGTACACGATTCTCGCTTCTGTCAGCGTTAGAGCTCCGCCTTCTTGGACGACGTTCCATTCTTCGTACCAATCGTGGGTTTCCTGTTGATAATCTCCCCAAGTCAAGCTCAACACCAAGTGCTTCAAGTTTCCACTTGCGTTCATTCCAGGCGCCATTGAATGGAAGTAAACCAACTGCCGAGGACATTCGGTGTGGCGCAGGCGCAAGCAAAGGACCTGGAGATTGGCCGCAAATCTATTGACAACCCAGCTGTTCCAGTCCATCAGAGAAAGCCTACCCCAGCTGAGCAAGTCCAATGATTTTAGGTTGGAGAGCAAAGTCAAAGTGTGAATTTTTGTGAAGCTGGGTACTGCTTGAATCTCAGAGCTGTAGAGTTAAAATCTTTTTCAAAAGATGACTCGAAATTCTGATGTAAATGTAATTAGGCGTAAGTTACACACCTTTGAATCTCCAATTCCTCAAGTCGGTCAGGATTCTTAAGCGAACTTGCAAGACATCCCACATCGAGGGGTTTCAGACGACGATTAAACCCACTGTCGTCTAGGAGCTTAAAAATCTGTAACAAAAGAAATGTATATATTGATAAAGTGTTTAAAAGACAGCGCCGATGAATACTCGATTTCCTATCAACTGATTACAAACCTTCAAATTGATACAGACTTGGAGAATGGCGCAAATATACTGCTGAATTTCGCTTTCCGTAATTCTAGACCCAAGGCCAAAGCAATCGCGAACCAGCTGCAGCTCAAGCGTTTGTACACTAGAGGTCGCTTCACACTGCGGAACGTCCCCGCCTCTTTGAATTCCCCGGCAAATGTTCGGTTCGAATTTGAGCTTGAGCTCCTTGAGGTTGGGCAGTTTTGTCAAAATCGCGAGCACTGATTCGAGGTCAGCAAAATGTCGGTTCAGCGTCACAGATCCAACAAAATCACTCAGAAGTGGGTTCGTCAGAAACGCTGCGATTGTCCTGTCGTACGATGCTGAGAAGAAGGCGCAAAGCTGCATGTTTCCTCCAAAACGGTAAAGTGGTGAAGCTGGATCCCTGAAACTTGCCGGTGGTTCATATTCAAAACGGAAGGGCGGCAAGCCGGCATTGTCGCTTGGCGAGTTGCGGGTCCGCAGCAAGTTCCAGAGCTGCTGTTCGTTTTCCATAAGAAAAAGTTTTTCATTGTTCTGCAGCGCCATCTCTAATTTTTCTTCGGAAGGAATCAAGCGACACTGGACACGACGGAAAGCGTCACGTAGCTGCTGGAGAAGCTTCGAAGCGGTGACGTTCCAGGACTGAGAAACGAGGCAGCAGTTTTCCAGGTCCGCGAAGCCCAAGTTGCAAAATATTTGCTCAAGCAGAACTTCCAACTGTAGGGGCCAGACAGAATTCGGATTTCAAACTTTTGATTTCAAATTGGTTAATCACAAAGAAATACGAAATCTGAAAATTACCTCGAACGGAGTCTGCGGAGGACGAAATCGCAGTGGTTCCTCACCGGCTTCCATTTTCGGACACTAAATAATCAAAACTTCGGCGAGGATAAAAACCACGTGGACGCTGTGGATTGAAGATCTGAATCGACCTGACTGTCGACTGAAACAATTAACCCTCTAAAATTTGACCAAAATCGAATAAACTTGACCACAATTTAAAACCTTCAACATTTCAGTCAGTTACGTTTCCAAGTCTCAAGCTTTCCGTCCGCCCACGACGACGTTTAGCCGGAATCAATATCAATTCTTGCTTGTCAGCTAAATATGTAACGAGAAGGGTTAAAAATATACTTCTGGAAAGTAGGCTTAGAACAGAAGAAGAAGAATATATTCTCCAGGTGAGCAAGGAATATAAATCCTTGTGTTTCCTCCCCTCGTAATGCTGGAGAGGACCAAGAAATGTATCAAAGCAGCCTTTGTGACCTTATTCTTCAATACGACATTCAATACGACACCATTTATACATTTTGGGGTTGTTTTTGAAAGGGTTAGTGAAAGGTGCCGGTGGATGTACGTCCTGGTGGAAAGTGTGAATATTCCAGATATCCTTGGTTTGCTTAATGCATGAGTTTAAACGTATATGGCGACATGAAGAAAACTGCTCTTTCCAAGGCAAAAATACCAAATTTTGTGTTATTCTTTGAAATTGTCACTATGGTATTGACAAAAATAAAATTAAAGTGAAAAACTGAATTAGACTAAAGTGCAAGAAGAAGACGATTCATTATTTTCTGCTACTCCGGCAGACGCTGCGCTGCTTAAACAAGAGCGAATTCGCAGCAAGGCTCGTAGGAGTCTTCGGTATCTGATTCCATGGCTCGCCAAAAAGTTGGTCCAGCGCTGGCCGATTGAGGGGCAAATGTCTGTACAAAAAGCGTGGAGATTAATGGTTGAGCGATAATAAAACATGGAGATTTGAGAACGAAACGAGCTAAAATATATACCTTGACAAGCCGATTGATCTTCTTTTGCTCTTTTGAATACACGCAGTTTACAACACATTCTTGAAGACGACAGCGGCTGCAGAATTGGCCGAGTTGCGCAGCGTCCACGGCTCCGGAGACTTCATAATATTTGCCTGATTTTTTGCTCTTCTCCTCGTTCTCGATCAGTGTGAATATGAAGTCGTCTTTAGGCAAAGTGATTTCAAAGGTGGTTGTAGTGATGTGCCTCAGAGCCAGAGCTTTCAGAGCAGCTCTGGCCTGGCTCTGGCTCTGGGTAGAGAAAATGGTGGGCTCTGAATCGGCAGAGCCGGGTTGAAACCCGGGCTCTACTTTCAGAGCCAGAGCCGAAGCTCGGCACTGTTGGTCGTCATCTTGATGACTTTGTTGCCAAGTTAAGTCTAGCATGGGTCGTCCTGGTTTCTAGCTGAACCTCCGATCGTCTTCCACTTGCAAACCTCTTTTCGAAGACACAATGCTCAAATCGCGTAGATTCTCGAACAAGTTCAAGTCGATGAAGCTGCCTGTTTCATCTGGGAAAAGCATTGCTTTGGTAAGCGTCAAAGGCTCGCCTCCCTGGGCAACGTTCAATTCTTCCCGCCAGCGGAAGTGTTCGAACGGATGGGTTTCTTCCCATGTTAACTTGAGGTCGAGGAGTATCAAAGTCGATCGTTGATTCAGTTCGACGAATTTATTTGAAATATTTGATTTGAAGGTTCATGCTACAACACATGAAAAATGCAATGTTGTGAAAGAACAGCTTTTTACATTCGCCAAATAACCTGTGAATATACCTGTGAATTTCCAATTCCTTTAGGATTTCAGGCCGCTGGAGTCTCAAAATATATTGGAAATTGAAAGTTGTATGTACGTTACCACATCCCGAATCTACCAATTTGAAGATCTGGAAAAGTAAAACAGTTATGCATCTATAATTTGTCGTTTTTCAAACAAAATATTTTTGTCGTTTTCCATAAGAAAAAGTTTCTCCTTGTTCCGTAGCGCCCTCTCTAACGCTGCATACAAGTTTCATTTCCATGCAGGTACATGTATAGTTTTGAGAAATTTCTGGATGCTATTTTAGGACCGCGCCTCGTTTTGACTGACTCATCCTTCACTGTTGCAGTTTCACGACGCCTTCATGGTGCGATTTGAAAGACCTGTCACTGACTCAAGAAACTGGAAAATGCCAATAAGAACGCGTTGTTTTGTTAGAGCTATTCTCAAGGGCCCTGGCTTGCTCCATTTACGTACATTGAAGTTGATAAACAAGTTTTCTGACACATTCAATCAAATCCATCCCAAGTTCTTTTATCGTCCGCTATATCAAAGCAATATAAATACAAATTTAAATTGACAATCAGTTATTTCTTCGCACCTCTTCCCACCACAGTAGTCAGAATTGTCCCAAGAACCCAAAAACTTGATAATCTTTACATAGCTTCTGATTCAACTCTTTATCATTATTCATGCAATAAATTATCTTGTCAATGTCATAACTTTCCCGTCTGAACAAATAAATTAGAGCTTAATCGTGAGACCTAAACCACCCCTTGATTGCCATCGGCTTCTTGGACTGCAAATACTTGATTGATCAGAATCATCTGTTGTCTCTCTTCTTGAGTTCTGGGCGTCAAACTGCAAAAAATCATGAGATCCATCCATCAATCAATTTTTCGCATAACCTAACGCTTATAGTTCAGAAGCGACTTGACTTTACCTCGGAGGGCTTGCCATCCTAATAACCAAGCCTTGGTTATTTTCCGTTGTATGACAACTTACTTCCAGCCACCTAATGTGCACATTCATAGCAGTCTTGAAGGTTAGGGTGAGAAGCTACAAAACAAAAACAAGGGTCAATCATGGGCTGTGGTTGGGACTAATTTTAACCTTGAAGATATATTCAAAACCACACTTACCCTTAAAACTGGACAACTGTTGACAAATTGCAGATTCAAGTAGCGTGTGTCCCGTAGAGGTAAATCGTTATTTTGTTGTTGAGAGAGGAGAAAGGTGAAATTTAAGTGCGTCAAATTCAGTACAGGTTGGTTCAAGAGTCCTACTACAGTAAGAGCCCATTCAGTGTTGCTCGACAATGGCAGAAGATTCGCCTTCAAGGTTATTAAATTGGGAAACACGGAGATGATTCTGATGCCGAACGTGTTCCACTCGGTGACACTGATGGCGCCGTAGTCGAGTACCAAATTGTTGACAATATTTGTCCATGATGAACTGAAGATGATTTCCAAAAGAGGTCCCTGTTGGTGTCTTGGACATCGAAGTTCAAAACTTGTTTGAACTGCTTGATTCTCGAGGATGGCATTACGACGATCGGCACAATCTCCCGGTGGCCCATTGGGATCCAGTATTTTAGCTCGTGCCGCTCTTTGCTCTTCTTCCACTTTCTCTGCTTCGTCGTCAGCAAACTCATAAGCAAAGACCCTGCAATGGAAAACAAAATTTGATGAGGATTGTCTTGTCTCAACTTGATCGTCTGTCTTTAATCACCGAAACTTGAAACTCACCAAGCGGTCTCACGAGGGTCGTAGAGAGCTTTGCCGTCCGAATGGCAAAGAATTCTTCTTTTCAAGACATTTCGGACAAGCTTTCTGAATGCAACAGAGACAAGTCTCAGGGGAAGGACATCGTTTGTAGTTAAATTTGAGAAGATTATGTCCAGAACCTATCATAAGAGCAGTAACAACAGTTAGATTATTAAGGGCAACTTGTGTGTAATTCCTTTTCATTTATGTCACGACTTGTGATTACGTACGAAATTTTCACTTTGCAAAAACTTACCTCCGGTGGAAAATTTGCCACCGATAGCGCTCCTTCCATCTTATCAACGTAATCAATAAATTAACTCCCAAGGCAACAACAAATATTAATTGAGTATACGCACAAATTTTATATTCCAAAAACACTGGAACTAAACAATTTTGATGAACCAAAACCAAATGCTGTAGAAGCTGGACACTGGACAACAAACACACAGTAGCCCAGCTTACATCCCAACAAGTTAATTCTCTTAACAGCTGCTTAATTGACACAACAAATGCACATTATCAGGTATCGTCAGTGTGTTGTCTAATGGAAACAAATATTGAGCGCGGGAATTTTTAATTGATTTATGCTAGATTGTCGAGCCGCCAGAAAAAATATTCGAAGTGTAACAATGTTGACAGCGAGCTTCTCGTGTTCTCTTGTAAAACTGAATTGTCAATGTTGATAAGCAAATGGGCTTTTCTAAAGTTTATACTATTATACAGAGGACTGCAAATTATATAATGTTTTGGTGATGATAACGAAATGACCTTCTGGAGCTGAGAAGAAAATATGACGATAGTCAAATTTATTCGAGATCATTCAAACGTTGGAAAGTTTGATCTTCTATTGTACTTTTATTCTCATTCCTTCTCACCTCAACTTTCCCACTTTCAATCTAATTTTAGACCGTAAGTTAATAGAACTTGATTAAATTTTCAGGTGTCATTGTCGACTCTGTCCTGTTTATATACTGACTAATTAGAAAAGCCGGCACAGCCGGAACAGCGAAAAGCGCCGCGCAAAACAAAAACGGAAGTGGGAAGATCATGGGTCCTAAGACGTTCCAAAGACGGCCGACGGTGTCGCCCTCTGGGCCTTCCTGCGCTTCGGCGTCTTGGGAAATGTAAAAGTACCTGTCGTTGGCGGAGGAAGGAGTAGGGTGAACAGCTGATTTTGGCTTCAACCGCAGCGCCCTCTGGGGACAAAAACGGTTGGGCGTTTTCAAAATGAGCTATGGCTGCTTTTTGCAAAATTGTTTCTTACCTTGTTTAAAGCGAATTGCGAATTGGTCGGTGAAATGGTTCTTAGTGCTGGAAGCTCCATCGGCGAAGGCCTGTGCCGACGTTGCTGAGCGAGGTAATGGCCAATGGGGTTAACCCGTCTGAGATCATCATGGAACCCTTGAACATGAAGGGCCCATAAAAAAGTGACTAGAAAAACCACAAGGACCTGGAGAGACCAAAACAATGGTGTACGGGAAGGATTTCTTGTTGGAAACATTATCACACTTTTTCACGTCTTTTATCAAGTTTATGATCGCAAGCTCAAAGTTTTGAAGTGCTGCCACTTGGATGGCAAAAAACAGAGTCGGACAAAACGAATCCGTACTTGTATTTCTGGTGTCATTTTGTATGCAGCGGCTTTTGAATTGCATGCTGAATTGGATTTATTATTAACCAAGCTCAAAGTAGAAAGATTCACCATCACACTTGTGCCATTTTTGGTTTCTCGTTTCATTATGTCTTTTGACAGCTGCTCAAGGATGTGCAAAATGCGATTGAGATACTTTGGAAGATATGAATGCACGGGACGAAGAAGAAGAGGAAATCTCATGAGAAGGGTTAAAAATATCTGGCCTGATATGGCTCAATATGAGCAGGGAAGAAGAGGTTCAGATTCTACGGTTGACCAAGGCCCAGTGACGACCTCAAACCACATGCTTTTCGCTCTTCTTCTTGACTATTTATATTTGGGCAAGTTCTCAAATGGGCTTACAATAAGAAGGACATTGTTGCACTTGCGGGTCTACTCTCGCTGAATTTCAGAATTGGTTCAGTCAGGCATGAGCTTAAAATATGGCGACAAGAGAAAAAATGATCTTTTGAAAACAAACGAATTTTATGTTACTTCGATAAAAATATCGGCTGACTGGAATTACAAACATGAAAAATGTTAAGCAAAATCTGAAGCCTACATAATAATTTCGTCATGTTTGGAGACCCAATCCAGGCAACAAGGCGCTGCAGTTTCCTCGCTCACGAATCCTGTCAAACGTTTCGTCGAACCGGAACCGATGATGCGCAAACCGAGTTCCTGAAAAAAGTTATTAAATCTGTTTTAAGGCTTTCAAAAGTCGGTCAAAATCAAGAATCTGAAAGAAAAATATGGCTAACTCTGACATGCTGAGATTTCTTTTGCTCGTTCAAATACACGCGTTTCATTATCCATTGACTGCAACGGACGTAGCCGCAGAACTGGCGCACGTGCAAAACGTCCAAAGTCCCAGCAGCTGCAACGTGTTCCGCGACTGCGCTCTTGAGCTCTTCATCGGTCAGCTTGAGAATGAAGTCGGGATTGGCGGCCGTTAATTGCAGATGCTTGACTGTAGATGGCGCGGCGGCAAGGGCCGCTGCCAAAGTCTCCTTCCGAACTCTCAAGGTCAAATGGGCCAGGTGTTGGAAGTGCCTCAAATCGACGACGGCAGTGTCGTCGTATACGATTCTTGCTTCTGTCAGTTCTTCCCAAGTCAAGCTCAACACCAAGTGCTTCAAGCGTCCACTTGCGTTCAGTCCAAACGCCATGGAGTGGAAGTAAATCAACTGCCGAGGACATTCGGTGTGATGAAGGCTCAAGTTAAGGATCTCGAGATTGGCCGCAAATCCAGCTTCAACTAAACTGTTCCATTCGAAAAAACAAAGTCGGCCCCAGCTGAGCAAGTCGAGGGATTTGAGGTTGAAGAGCATTGTTGAATAATCAAGGTTAGTGATGCAGGGCACTGCTTGAATTTCGGAGCTGTGATTGTTAAAAACTGGTTTGAAAGATGATTCAAAATTCTCATGTAAATTCAGGCGGTGTGTTTCATACCTTTTTATCTCCAATTCCTCAAGTCGGTCTCGATTCTTTAGCGAACTTGCAAGACATGCCAGACTGAAGGGTTCCTGAAAACGCTTGGGTCCACTGTCGTCCAGGACCTTTAAAATCTAAGGACGAAATGTAATAAAGTATTTAATATACTGCGGCAATGAATGTTCCATTTCATATCATCTGATTACCAACCTTCAATTTGACGCAGACTTGGAGAATGATGTATATGTAGTATTGAATTTCCCATACCGTAACTTCAAACTCAAAGCTATCGCGAATCAGCTGCAACTCCAGTGTTTGTACAGTAGAGGTCGCTGCACACAGTGGAACGTTCCCGCCTCTTTGAATCTCCCGGCAAATGTTCGGTTCCATTTGGAGCTTGAGTTCCTTGAGTTTGGGCAGCTTTGTCAAAATCGCGAGCACCGCTTCAAGGTCAGCAAAGTGTCTGTTCAGCGACACAGATCCAACAAAGTCACTCAGAAGCGAATTCGTCAGAAATGCTGCGATTGTCCTGTCGTACGATGCTGAGAAGAAGGCGAAAAGCTGCATGTTTTCTCCAAAACGGTAAAGTGGGGAAGCTGGATCCCAGAAACCTGCCGGTGGTTCATATTCAAAGCGGAAGGGCGGCAAACCGGCATAGCCGCTGGGCAAGTTGCGGTTCCGAAGCAAGTCCCACAGCTGCTGTACGTTTTCCATAACAAAAAGTTGCTCCTTTTTCCGAAGCGCCATCTGCATTGTTTCTTCGGAAGGAATCAAGCGACACTGGACACGACGAATTGCATCATGTACCCTGCGAAGCTTCGAGGCGGAGAAGTTCCAGGTTCTGCAGACCATACAGCAGTTGTGAAGGTCCGCGTAGCCCAATTGGGAAAATATTCGCTCGCTCACGTGCTCCACCTGGTGGGACCAAAGTTATTGTATTTTCTAAACTGTTTCAAAGGGTTGCTGTTCAATGGGCGGAATTACAAACAACTTTACCTCAAACGGCGTTTGAGCTGGCCGAAACAACTGTAGTTGCTCTTCCTTTTCCATGCTGTTTAATGGCGGGAATAGTTTCGCAAACCCTTGCGAAAACAAACAACAGCAACTGAATTGCAGATTTTTTCAAGTCCTGCCACTAGAGAGATCCCCCAATGACTGCAGATTTGAACGGGGAGTTTTTCTGGGACGAGGGACATGAATGCAAACCGAAGGAATCGTCAGAGGAGAATGCTGGATTAGTTCTTCCGAAACGAGAATATATTCTGCATTCGTCCAAAGATGCGCAAGAAAAGCACACATTCAACAGCAGGTAGTTCAAGGGAAGGGTTAAAAATATGTTTCTGGAAAATAGGCTTAACTTGAAAAGGCTCAAATGACGATCACGGTTCAGTCGATCAAGTGCGAAGCCAAAAACGAGGTGTTAATTTCTGAACGTGCTTACTTATTTATTCTGAGAGAAACATGAGAAAAAATACAATTCGGTCCAGGAGAACCAGGTTTTGTCGTCTGTGCACAAAAATAAACCATGAGTCAAAACAACGTTTTAGAGTTAACAAAGCACAGTTTGAGGTAAAACACGTACTTGACCAGCACGCTGAATCAAAACTTTTAACTTTTTAGGTCAGTCGGTTGGGCTTGCAACAATGAATTTTGAAAATCAATGAGAAGCTTACTCAATAAATGCATAACGTTTGCTAATGCTATCTTTGCAACAAAATGCTGCAGTTTCCTCGCTAACAGATCCAGTGAGTCGCTTTGTTGAACCACCGCCGATGATACGTAGACCGGTTGCCTGCAAAAAAATCCCGTTCAAAAACTTTAAAAAGAATCGACTGGATAAAAGACGAGAAATATCAAGAAGATAAGTAGCATACTTTCACAAAATGACTTTCTTTCTCCTCTTTCAGAAAAATTTGCTTCATGACGCATTGATTGCAACCTCTAAAGAGGCTACATAACCTTCTGATGTGCAAAACGTTCAAAGTCGCAGCGGCTGTCAGGTTTTCCATGACTGCGCTCTTGATCTCTTCGTCAGCCAGTTCGAGGATGAAGTTGGGATAAGGAACGGTTATTTGCAGATGTTTGACGGTAGATGGCGTCACGGCGGCGGCGGCCGCCAAACACTCCTTGTTCCGAACTCTCAAGGTCAAATGGGAGAGGTGTTTGAAGGACGTCAAGTCGATGACGGCAGTGTCGTCGTAGACGATTCTCGCTTCAGTCAGCGTTATAGCTCCGCCTTCTTCGACGACGTTCCATTCTTCATACCAATCGTACTTTTCCTTACCAAGTACTCCCATTGTCAAGCTTAACATCGCATGCTTCAGGTTTCCACTTGCATTCAGCCCACGCGCTGCTGAGTCGACATAAACCAACTGCCTAGGACATTCGCTGTGGTGAAGGCGTAAATAGAGAACTTCGAGATTAGCGCCAAGTCCATTAGCAACCAGGTTGTTCCAATCGGTGAGGGAAATTCGACCCCAGGTGAACAAGTCCAAGAATTTTATGTTTGATAACAGTGCAAAAGGCTGGACTTTTTCAAAGCTGGGGCTTTGCACTTTGACAACTTGAAAACTGTTTTAGGAAATCAAACGGGTTAGTTTGAATTATACTTTTAGTAGGTTAAAGTTAAAAGTTACACCTTTTGATCTCCAATTGTTCGAGACGGTCTGAGTTTCTGAGTTTCCTGGTCAGACATTCAACTTGACACGGCTTTTGACCTTTGGTTGGCTGTAAACATCTGTCCTCAAACCTTAGAGACTGTAAAAAGAAAGAAACTGGATGAAACAGCTGTTGTAGCAAATGAATATTTCTAATTTGTTGATTAACCAACCTTTAAACTGATACAGACTTGTAGAAGGGCTGCAATATAGCGTGCAAGCGTGGTTTCCCATTCACTGTCAAAAGGCAAAGTGTCCTGGCTATTGTGTACCAATTCTAATTCGAGATTTTGCACATTAGATGTCTCTTCACACTCAGGGATTAACCCATCAACACCAAGAATTTCGCGGTAAATGTTCGGTTCGAATTTGAGCTTGAGCTCCTTGAGGTTGGGTAGTTTTGTCAAAATCGTGAGGACCGCTTCGAGGTCAGCAAAGCGTCGGTCCAAAGTCACAGATCCAACGAAGTCAGCCAGGAGCGGATTCGTCAGAAACGCTGAAATCGTTCTGTCATAGGAAGATGAGGCAAAGGCCGCTACCTGGTTGTTACTTAATCCAAATCGAAATGGAGCGATTCCAATCAAGCTGCGTTCGTCGTAATCAAAAAGAAAAGGCGGCAAACTGTCATCGCCTCCGGGCAAGTTGCGGGTTTGAAGCAAGTTAAACAGCTGTTGATCGTTTTCCATAAAGAAAATGTGATCCTTGTTCTGCAGTGCCATCTCGAATGCTGCTGCTTTATCTTCAGAAGGAATTGAGCGACATTGGACACGACGACAAGCGTCACGAAGTTCCTGGCGAAGCTTCGAGGCGGAAACGTTCCACGTCCTGGAGACCAGGCAGCAGTTTTGGAGGTCCGCGAAGCCCAAGTTAAAAAATATCCTCTCGGTGAGGTGTTCCACCTGAGCGAGTAATGTTTAGTTTCCAATATTTTGAAAATTGAACTTCGCAAAATGTCAAATAAGCTAAGCTTACCTCAAATGGCGTTTGAGCTGGCCGAAATAGAAGGCGTTGTTCTTCCATTAGTCTTCCGTTTTAGTATTGACAAACAATCGGACTGTGATAAACGCTTGTTAGAAAAAATGTACAGAAAGAAAATAGGATCGCAAACTCGTTTGTTTTCCTGTCACAAGAGATCCAAGGCCAAATGACTGCATTTTTGAACAGGAGACTTGCTTTTGTGTGGATAATCAATAATCACTAGGAACTTTAGCGGGAAATCAAGCGGTAGTTTCAACAAAGGTATAGTTTCGGCAGAATGGGACACTTGAAGCTATTTTAAAACACGGTCATGTGTGAAGGGGTCAACACTAAATCTCTGAAACGTTTTCTGATTAAAGGACTTGAACAACTATTGAGCTATTGAAAATAGAGCTATTGCCAATGAAAGCGAAAGTGACTTTTACTATTAATACCTCAACAAACACAAATTTTACATGGAATCTGTACTTACAGAATAGATTAAAACTAAAACTTGACTAAATTCTCAGGTGTCATTGTCGACTCTGTCCTATTTATATACTGACTAATTAAAAAGGCAGGCACAGCCGGAACAGCGAAAAGCGCCGCGCAAAACAAAAACGGAAGTGAGAAGATCATGGGTTCCAAGACGTTCCAAAGACGACCGACGGTGTCGCCCTCTGGGCCTTCCTGCGCTTCGGCGTCTTGGGAAATGTAAAAGTACCTGTCGTTGGCGGAAGGAGTGGGGTGTAGAGCTGACTTTGGCTTCAACCGCAGCGCCCTCTGGGGACGAGAAGAGATGAGCGTTTTTTATTTAAGCTATTTCTGGTTCGATTTTTGCAAGTTTGCAACGAAGTAATTCCACTGGTGTTAATCTGACTAGGCTCATCATGGTGCGCTATTACATAATAATGTAATAACATACAATATTAAGTGACAGAAGGATTTGTAATTGAACAGCACAAGCATAACATTCCACGAGCGCTTCTGCTACGTCCGTCCGCTCACTGCATCTTCTTCGTGATATTAATCAACTAGGATATTTATAACCGTAACCGTGTGCATTACCTGCCATAGGCAAAATCGACCCACAATTTGACCATGGCTTTGGACATTTGGTAATCAGGATGACTGATTCCAACATGTGACAGAAACGGCATTGAAAATAACATACCGAGCTCGTCAATGTGGCCAACACCTGCGAACCAAAAGTAGAATTCAGACTTCAACTTGATTTCCTCTTAGTGAGTGACACCAATTTCGAAAAAAGTATAAACTCGTACTCACCATAAAAAGGAGCATCAACACCCAACACGTACTTATTGACCAAATTCTGAAGAACAAAGGCGCTAAATTCGAGAATGACAGGATACTTTCTTTTGACTGCTAAAATCATATTGCTCGGCCTGAATTCGCCCTTGTGTGAATATTGAAAGAGGTGAACCGGTGCGCCAGCACCGGTTTGCAGCTCGGCGGCCTCAATAATGCCGTTGAAGAAGGACTGTTGAGTGAAGAGGTCTGTCAGTTTTTGGAGCGACTCAGGACTAGACATCCTTGGCAGTTGGGGGATGTATTTGGCCTGTATTCTTTTAGCGGCGGCAGTGTTTCTTTCGCACATTAAAATGTTGGGCATGTACTGTTCAAAATTGTTGTAGACGAGGTCGGAGACTGTTTCGTTCCGAATGATTGCTGCAAAAGCGCAGCGTTGTGAATCAGCTGTTTTTTGTTTTGAAACTGATAATTTAAAGACAAAAGTACCTGCAGAAAATATAAGCCCGTCCTGAGCATTAGCGCCTCCAAGCCAAGGCACTTTGTTGAAGGCGCCAGATTTGAAAAGCGCGCGCGGATGCGCGGGGAGGAAGGTCGAAGGATTAAGAGGGCCTGCTTCCACCGTTGGCACGAAGAGTTGAATAATGTCTCTTAGAGGGAGCTGGAATTTACCGAAATGAATTTGAAAATTGGCGCGTATTTGGAAATTTTATGTTTTTATGAAGTACCAAAATCTCCCGGTGCTGCGCTGCAATCTCATTGGCGGGAATCTTCCTCATACAGTCAATCATAGCATTGCTATCTTCGGTGGGACAACCAAACTTGGACGCGAAGCGCGCCGCTTGGCGGCGCGGTTCCGACCACATTGACCAGGGCGATAGCGC
>JAQGBJ010002562.1:0-15897 GCA_034698345.1 Sphaeridia pumilis
ATGCTCTTCGCCTGACTGTGTTGAAAGATACAAAGATGCTCAGAATTTTCAGGCGAAGAGAAAGTGAAAGTCTGTAAATAAAAATGAGACTGAAATTCAGTAAATTATGTAGGATCCAAATGCCGTTTGAGTGAAAATATAAACTGCTGCACTGCAAACCTCGCGATATTTTGAGTGGTTGTTGACGCTTACTTTTCAATGTTTAAAAATCAGTCTGTCATCACAGAATAAGCTGCAAAGTATTTAGTTACGCAATCAAAGCGGGATAAAGATTACATTGTTTTATGTACAATATATGATAAAATCAACAAAGCATCTAAAGGAGATACTACGGCAAACAAATAAACGCTGACGTCAGATCTTGAGCAAAAACCTGAAGCTCGTCTCGCCACCTGAAGCGGAACCGCTGCGATGACAGCCGAAACAGCACAAATAATCGTAATGGCCGTAAAACAACGTATATATATATTCGAATAGCGAGCCATTCGGCCAGAACTTTGTCCATTTCCAGAAAACTTCCCCAGCTTTCTCGAACTCAGCAAGCGCCGCATTGCCATTGAGTATAATACTTACTCTCAGTCGTACTTGCTCAAGACTCAACTCAATGGCCAATATTTTGTCCATTGTCTCTTATGATGAGACTTTGAGACTTGAACAAGTTTCCTCTATAATTTGCTCTGCTTCTGCAGTAGTCTGTCTTGGGTTTCAAACTTTTCAAATTTTCCCGCCAAACGATCTGCTCCCGAACCCCCCCCCCACACACACATCTCTCCAAGGGGCCCAAGGGGTAAATACGTACAACGAAATCTGTATACACTTTTCCAACCCCAGCCCTTGACTGACTGCTGTTTTTGCTTACATAAGAAGAAGCTTAAAAGCGTGTATGTGTGTATACTTACTCAATAGCGATTCCCTTCGGTGGAATGATCAGAGACAAAACGGGCATGATTGAAGGCATCTTTATTTACCATTCAAACTTGTCCAATCCACACAAAACACATAACACATAATATATAAGAGAGAAAGCAAAAGCAAACCCATCATAGATTTCAGAGAAGAGAAGCGCACCAATTTACAAAACGTATTCAAGCGTACTGTAAAGCCATAGTCGAGTTTTCGTTTTGTTGTGTCTACAAGTTGCACGCTTGGCCGCTGCCGCTGCGCTGCCAGTCAGTTTACTCTGAAAAGGCTCTCAAATCGAATTACACAGACTTGCTTCAATGTGATGACTGAAGACTGACGCTTGCAGAATTCACAAAGGTGTTTTTGCCAAAGGTAAAATAAATGTGTTTCCCTTGCCTTTTTAGAGTATCAAACGCCAACTGGAATTCATCATGGAAATACAGCAAGTTAGGCGGGTAATTCAAGGTTTCGGGGATCGCCCGCAAGACTTTTGCAAAATTCTTGCAATTGCTCCTTGGTTTACAGGAAAACAAATTTTTTCAACCTTGAGAATCAAGATTCAGAAACTTGAACAAGATTGAAGCTTCTTCGTACGTGCTACACACCTTTAGGCCATTGAAAAGTAAACTTTTTTTGGGTTTCTGGAGGAACAAGTTTATTCGGAGCCCGTCTCTCCTTGTTACGGTTCGTTTGCAAAGGATAAGAAAGTTGGGCGAAAGGGCCAGGAAAATGCCCGACTTTTTACTGCTGCAGGAATTGCAAAATAGAAGGAAAATATTTTGATCCAGAGCAAAAGTTTGTAATTGGACCAACGCAAACAGGGAAAATAAGCTGAAAAACATGCTTGCAAAGTCGAGGGTATTTTCAAACGGAGCTGATTATCGAATTAATCCCTGAATTAATGGAACAGGTGCAAGCGAAATGCAGGTGAAGCTTTGAGGTTGCACTTGAGATAAAACGTTGAAATAGTCTATGATTCTGGCAAGTTCCACAGCTTTAAAACAAAGCATAATCAAAGACTTGAAAACTTTTTTCAGCTGGGAATCCTGAAAGGCCAAAAATGATAAGCTAATCAATGATTGATTATAGTTGAAAAACACCTGACTTTTGAGCTTCTTCTGCATAAAAATACTACCAGCTCCTTCATGGACTTCAGTCAGTTCCAAGTTTCCAAGCCCACTAACCGTCGAAAACAAAATGTTGAAATTGGCAATTCTTGCCGTTGTAGCCTTGGCGGCCTGTTCCGTCTCGGCGAGCCCTGCTCTCAGCAAAGGCCTCCTGGAGAAGCTCCAAAATGGCGAGCGGGCCACTGTTATTGTTTACATGAAGCAAAATCCCATTAACCACCTCCGCAGCTTTGATTCCATGACCTTCCAGAGCCGCTCCGCGCGCGTCCACAGCGTCGTCGCCTCCCTCAAGTCCCACGCCCAAGAGTCCCAAAAAGAAGTACTCGAAGCGCTCGCCGAAGGCGTGCGCCACCGCGCCCTGAAAGTCAAGTCCTTGTTCGCTTCCAACACTGTCATTGTGAAGAACGCTGACTTGGCCACCGTTGAGGCTTTGATGAGCCTCCCGAACGTGGCTGAAGTTATGGAAGACGGCTCAGTGGCTGTCCAGGTCTTGGAAACTTTGAAGGTTGAAACGAGCAAAGTGAGACCTCGGGCCACTTGGGGAAACATGATGATTCGGGCTGACCAGGCTTGGGAAGCTGGATACACTGGCGAAGGTAAGGAGATCCAATCATTAGACTTTGAGGAAGTTGCGCAAAATCTTCTACTGGAACCTTAACCAACACGTTTAAATTTTACAGGAGTCGTCGTTGCCCAAATCGACTCTGGAGTCCGCTACACCCACGAAGCCTTCGCCGACAGATGGCGCGCTGACCACGGCTGGTTCGACCCCGCTGAAGGCACTTCAACCCCTTCAGATCCCAACGGCCTCGGAACTCACTCCATGGGCACCATTGTCGGAGGCGGCCCCAACGACATCGGCGTAGCCCCAGGCGCCTCCTGGATCTCTTGCCGAGGTTGTACTTCGCTCGCCTGCTCCAATGCTGACCTGTTGGCATGCGGAGACTTTGTGGCCTGCCCTTCGGGCAACAGTGAGAACTGCATGGCTCCTCACATCGTCAACAGTATTTGGGGCGGTGGTCAACCTGGAAACACGTGGTACGATGGCGTCCTCGCCGCTTGGAAGAGCGCTGGAATCGTCTCAACGTTCCCTGCTGGAGGTGGGGTGAGCTGTGGTTCCATCGGCTCTCCAGCCGATAACAACGACGTCTTCACCGCTGGAGTGTCCACTCCGGACGACGACGTTTCTGCTGGAAGTTCCAGAGGACCTTCGGGAAGCTTCATCAAGCCTAATGTTGTGGCCCCTGCTGAAACCACCTTCTCCTCCTTCAACACTGCTGACAACGCCTACTCGACTGTGAGCGGAAGTACCTACGCCGCTGCTCATTCCGCTGGAGTCTTTGCTTTGGTTCGGCAAGCGGCTGGAGTCGACGAAGACGTCTCAGTTTCAGACCTCGTCAATGCTGTTCAACGTGGAGCTGAAAAGATTGTCAGTTCGCTGGAACCTTGCGGCGGTATTCCGAACAACAGACATCCCAATAACGTTGCTGGACACGGAAGACTTGATGCTCTGGGAGCAATCCAAATTGTTCTTAAAGCCTGAGAAATTTTACTGAAATAAATTATATATAGATTTGGACACGTATAATCGGCACAGTTTCCCATACTGTATTTTTTTCAATCAGAGAAAGTTTCAAGCACGCAATCCGTATAGTTTTTCTCTCATTTACACGATATGTGTGCTGAAAACATAGTATTTCTATTGCACTTTCATTTGTTCTCGGAATTACAAAACTTTCCGCAGGAATCATCGTTCACATAACTCTCAGCTTTCACTACCCGAAACCCGAAATGAGTACCAGCGAACTTCGTTACTTCTCCTCCACAGATGGCCTTGTAGCGTGCAAAGTTTCCATGACAGAAGGGAAGAAAAACGGTATTTTATTATCACTCTACACAAAAACAATGGCTCTCGTCGAGCAGATTCATAGTGCGGGGCTCTTGAGAATTTCGAATGACTCAACTCCCCAAATCATGTACGATAAAAAAAACACAAGCATAATAGCAGAAAAGAACACGTGAAACAAACTTGCACGCGACAACGCACTTATCAACAAAAAGTTTTGTTAGCAACACACTCATCCAGTCTCAAGACATAGCTCTGAAAATATTCTACTGTTTTTTCAAAATAACTGAGTCCAATAATGATGATTTTTCAAAATGAAACCAACTATCCAGTGTTTCGTGTCAGATCCGGCTCTTTATTCCGTTGTGAAAATATACGTTATATAATAATAACATGAATAATCCAATAAATTAACTTTAATTAATTTACTTATATAATTACACTCGACTCAGCCCTAACTAACCCTCAACCCCACAATAATAATACTCTCGTAAACTCTTGTAAACAACATCAAAAACTCGTTCAATCATTCACATCCTCATCTCATTCAGCCCTTAGCAATTCGCCTTTTTAAAGTCTTTGTACAAACAACTCTCTTCTTGTTCATAGACGCCCTTTCACCTATGCTATAATCGACAAAAGGTTAATTAATCGCTAACCTACCATCATCACATGCTTACAAAGGACATTGATTTGGAAGGAGTTTTTCGTAACATGGAAAGAGTTGCTATAGACGTAATGAAGTATGACAAAAGTATCAGCATCAAGTAACAATAGACGTTTGGGACAATACAAACACACCGTTCTTGTACATGTCGTTCAGGCTATTACAAAAGGTCAATTGATGAAGAGCGGGGAGAAAAGGTCAAGCTCGTTTACATAGCACTGATAGACTGATATAGCACATTGAAACCAGGAAATACTATAACAAAGACTACCATCAACAATACAACTTTTCAACAAAGTACAGCACGGACTAATCTACATTAATGAGCAATTAAAAACAGTTAACTAATCAAGCCGTTACAATGGAAACTACTGACTGAATACTTGATTCTGTTTTTTGATATCGGTAGCTTCTTTTCTTGTGGTGAAACAATAAAGTGTGTATGTGCTATAATAAATTACATAAAATCACCTTTGGCGTGTTATATACAAGTTAAATTTGACCTTTTTTTGAAGATACACAACAAGAATATACATGTATATAGATAGATAGGTTTCTGACAATTTTGCAACTAACAAGAAGAACATAAAGAGACAGGAGCTTTGGTGAGAGACGTCAACTGACTACAAACAACATACTAAAATATGTAACATATTATAGTCTCATTTGTATACACAATCATAATTACATGAAGAATACACAAAGAGCTTAAAATTAGAAACCTGTGTCTCCACAAGCATAGCGTCATGTTACCCCCCTTTTTGATGAGTTCTTAAAAGCTATAGGCCTTACTTGATTAATTAATTACAACGAGCACAACTTTTTTACAAACAACTACACATATATAACATTAATATATAGACACTTTTATGTATCAGCACCAACCAACCTCAACTTTCTTTCATAACTCCTCCCTCAACCATGCTCATAATTTAGTTCGTTGCGAAACAGAAAAACACGTCTAATGTGATGGCAAACACGTACAAAATTCATTGCTACAAACAAACAACTCCCATGCATCCTTCCGCTTGACCGATCAAAGCAAAGTTTCTAAACACACACACCTACACATATATGTGTTCATCCAACTTGCTCAAAATACACCAAAAACACTGATTATCATTAACGCTTGTAGACAGTCCACACAGAGAAATAAACATGAATTGTGATTAGCTACAAAAGCTCATTCGAACCTGGGAATTTCACTTTCCATTTGTATATATATAGAACAAAGTTAAATTAATTCTGATATAAAATGTCAATTAACAATCATCGAGTTTCCTATAATAAATACAGATAGCTCGCTCCAACTCACGTATCATTGAAACTCATGACACTCGATGACTCCCGCTTAGCCCAAGAATAATAAACTTTCCAAGTACTATTGACTATTTGTACGTTACATTAAAGTCAGTATATATATAAGATTATTATTGCATCTTGATAAGATTTCTCGTCGCTTTCTCTCTTCTTGTTCTTTGAAAAATTCTTGTTGCCAGTCTCTTTTGTTGAATGAATTTCTGCGTGTAATGAAGCATTGATTTTTCTCTCTTCTTTTCCTCCAGTCGATCCTTTTTGGTTGCCTTGTGTCCGTGTCCTTGTTGGGCTGTTGTGATGAAAAGCGTCAGAGGCAGGAGCGTCTTCCAGAGGAGTCTGAGAAATAAAAGAAAAAATTCATTATTCTTTTGAATCTATAAATTACTATTCTCCCCTTATCAATATCAGAAGAATCAGAATTATAAGGCGGAGTTGATGGGATCTGCTCTGAAATCTTTTGCTGTAATCATTCGAAAAGTTCGATCAATGCAACTTGCATTAGCCCCAATTCAACTCCCACCTGAATTTCGGCGCCAACAAGTCTTGATGAATATTTACGACTGTGTTCCTATACTTTTCCAAATTCCTTGCATTTTGAATCCTAATTTGTCATTGTCACTACATAGTACTTTGAGCATTCGACTTTCACCTTGTTTTCGCTGTGTACCCTCGAGATAGCGGAAGAGAGAAGGAAAGCTCAGGGAAA
Source organism: Sphaeridia pumilis (assembly GCA_034698345.1). Taxonomy (NCBI): domain Eukaryota; kingdom Metazoa; phylum Arthropoda; class Collembola; order Symphypleona; family Sminthurididae; genus Sphaeridia; species Sphaeridia pumilis. The sequence continues at coordinate 6,567 of JAQGBJ010002562.1, forward strand.
CTACACCCATAAGACTTGGCCTTTAGCAATTTCAACATGGTTTTGTACCTCTGGAACCTTTGGAGCCTTGCGGTGGCTCTAATGTCCTCTCCAGTGTCCTATGAAATGAGTCGATTGTATATATCCGTAAGCCTCAAGTGGCTGAAGCACGACTAAATTTTCAAACTTCCCGCCAGCAATAAGCTTTTCCTATTCCTAGAATGTATCCAAGTAAGCGCTTTTGTCGCCGACTCGATAGCAACTTCCCTTATCGCCGCCCAAATTCAGTCATAATTTCTTCAGTAAACTTTTGAAGCATTGTGTCGACCACGACCAGAGAGGGAGATGGAAGTTGGCGAAAAGTTGCAAAGTGTATATATCTTGCGTTATCTGGATGTGAAAGTAGGAGGGGGGGGGGAAGTTGGTCGGAATCTTGTTCAACAAGTATATGAAACCAGAGGCCTCAAGGAGGAGCGAACTTGAGTACCTGGAGGAGCAGCTTCACAAAGAAGTACTCGCGAGGTATCTCGAAGAGCAGCAGCGCCCACAACGGAACCGCTACCAAACTTCTGCTGCTCCTCCGGCTGACTGCAAACCAACCGCAAGGAGAACCAGTTGGTTCACTTCACAAAAAAACTTCGTTGGTCCACCAGCCGTCCATTAGCGGAATGAAATGCCATATCGGAGAGAAGAGAAACTTGAAGACTGCCAATCAAGTTCCAGATATGCAGCAGTAGTGCTTGTTGAACAATTTCAAAAATCTCCATGAAATTACAAGTCAACTTCCAGTATATATTGGCTCTTCGCTCTTTCGATCACCACCACTACATTTTATTTAGCCACAAATAAACGGAATAAACATTCCAGCTCGTGACCGAACGAATATATGCGTTTGGCTCCTCTCTCTCAGTCAGTTTTGTTTTATGTAGAAAAGGAAGAGAGAAACACGCAGTTTTGGCATTGAATAGGATGCCATTCAGAATGTCCCGCAGTAATGGCTTCAGACAGACAGAGAAACCACAGAATGAAAACACCATCAAAGTTGGCTTTCAAATTGCGGGTAAAGGCAAAATGCCATGCCGAGAAATGTTTTGCAAGTCAAAGAGCCGTGGTCCAGCAAACCGCGAATCTGCATTCAAATCTTTTTCATTATGGCGGACCAAATACTTGGAAGCTTTTTGCTGATTTGCAGAAATTCAAGCCACTGATGATGAACACAAGATCGTTGCCCAAGGCGATCAGTAGTTCATATCGAAACGCTTCAATAAGTTTGCATGATAATTGATAAACGTAGAAGACAAAAATCTAAACAATATTTAATTATATGTACCATACCGCAGATAATAATTTTGATACGCTGCCGAAAAAAGAAAAATTCCCGCCCACGATTATTCAAAAGCGTGTTCCAAAGCGCTTATCTTCCAACACAAAGTCACTTACTTAAGCGCCTCGTAACGCATCAAATCCAATTCACGTCCATCTCTTTTAAAAGCGTCTTCCGAGAACCATTAAAATCGATTTACTCAATGACTCGCTATTTTCTTGAGGTACTTTTCCTCCTACCTTTACACTACACACAACATTCTTGAACATGCGTTTTCTTTCTTCCGCTATTATACAACTTCAATGAAATCGAAGGCTTCTTCAGACTTGAGCGTTGTACTCGATTCCAGGATTCAATAAAATCGCTTCTTCTCAAATTTTTATGCATCCAGTAGCTAAAGCAGAAAAAGAGACGTAAATTTCCTTGTTCTACTTTCTACTGGATGAAAGTATTCTCAATTGAAATTCACTTTTGCAGCATCATTGAACATTGAATATAACATAAGGCAGCAGCAATGCTTTCCACATTCCTCTCTCTGAATATATTGCAACTTTTCATAATACTTTCGGACCTCCATTTTATTGCCTTCGCCGGCAAAGACGATGACAACAGCGAATACGCCGCCATCTTTTATTTTTTGCATTTTAAGATGCATGGCGGCTACGGGTAAATATATTTTTTATTCCACATATCTCTCCCCTCGGAAAAGTTATTACTTTTTTTCTCTCTCTCCTTTTGCCGCATTGCATTCCTGAGGTGACAAACGACCTTGCAGGCTCAAAACGGGCGCTCCCGCCAGAGGGCGCTTTTCACCTTTACAGATTCCTCCTACCCATTTGCTTCAATTTCCGCTACACACTTCTTGCACCTCCAGGCACTTTAAACCCCGCCGATTCTATATATGGCTTTCAAGTATTGAGAATTTAACTCCTTGGGGAATCCTGCAACCAACCGTTTCCACACAACTTCACAGCGGTCATAAAGCAAGAGGCGGGAAACGTCTTCCTGGAGAATCCCATGTCTTGTATAACATATATTTCAAGTGGATTCTTTATCTGTTTTTTCCTTGCGAATCCTCCTCCTTCGAGTTGACTTGAGAGACATAAATATTGAAAAAGTGTAACGATTTCAGGGAGGATACAAGTGGAAAGAAGCACCTCGACTCCGGCTCTCCACGAGTATTTTTATGGGCGGGAAACGTGAATTTTGTAGGGTCGAGAGCGGGATTTTTATCTTCATTCTCGCGTTATATTTCCAAAAGGTCATGATGTGAAGGAGTGAAAGTTGTACGCCTTTTCATATGGAGGCTTTTGAAAAACACTAACCTTTTCCAATTCAGGCTGACTGAGAGGGAAATACACCTGAGCCATTATAGCTTCTAAAGAAGCTAATAAAAAGTTGGCGCCTGGTGAAATGGTGAAAACACCATTTGTTATCCAGTAAATGCTGGGAGGAAGAAAAAGTAGGAAAGCGCCCAACCTGTGAAATTCTACGTACGACTCATCCGTCGGAACTGGAGAAATTAAAAACATCAATCAAAGGCTTCCGGTCTGAGAAGGCTGAGGTGTGAGTTGTGTGGATGGAGTGGAATCAATTTCACTTTTGTTACACAAACTGCCGAAATTGGCAAGGGTGTGACTTTGTTGATTGACGCTTTAAGCGTTTTTCGCCAATTGTTTTCTTGACCTTTGAAAGTTGAGAAAGCCCTTTTCTGCCTGTCTTCCTGACCTTTGAGTGTGTTTCTTTTAATTTAGCGGATAGATTGGCATGTCGGAAGTCGGCGAGTGGGGAGAGGCAATTTCCTTCGACTTGCAACGATTTACGGGGCGCGTTAATTGACAGGGTGTGAATTTCAGTTTTTCTCCAAGGAAAGCTCCAGTCAAACTGTGGATAAAACTGGGTGACATGGATTACATGTTGTTTGTTGGAAAAATTAGTCCTTGTCAGCCGGGGTCGGATTTGGTGCTGGCGCTGGCGATTCCGGATCAAAGTGTCCGATATTGACTGGCAGGGCCTAACCAATTTGGTCGACCTACAAAAAATTGGGCGCGGATTTACGCCGTCCCAGTCAACTTCAGCAGCGTTCCGGACTTGGAAAAATCGGGGAATAACATCCCGTTACTCAACGATACCCTTTTGAAACCGAATCGGGTGCTAACCTTGGAATGTCACACAATCTTCGGCGCACCATGGTAACGTCCAATTACACCCATCAAATCTGACAGTATTTGATATGTCTTTCGATAGTTATCCGCTAGTTTTACTTTCACTTTGCTCCCTATTTCTCCCGAAAGCTTTAAGTTCAAGAAACACGCCTTGAATTTTTCAAGCTCCAGCTGATCTTATAGACTTTGGCCGATTATAATTTTGGACCTTCAAATCGAAGGATTCTGTACCAGTATTCAAGCACCGCCACGTACAATTTGTCCTTGTCTTCGTTGATTTTGCCGCCATCGATTGTCCAAGAAACACGTCTTTTTCAACATTTCCTTTCCTCCTGTTTCCACCCCCAAAGTACACGAAATTCCACTTTAGCAGACATTCACATTTGTTCAACTGTACAACAAACCCAGGCAACTCCAAAGGTAAGGCAAATCGCCCCAAGCGTGACCACAAGGGACTCCAAAGAGCGAATCGGAAGAGACGGGTGAAATTGACGGTCCGTGAACCTTGGTTTGGAAACCTGGAGATTTTTCACCAGCACGAATACATAGAACCAAAGTGGATTCTTGTAAAATACAAGTAGCTTGTTTCTTCTACTATTTCCTGTAGGAAAAATCGAATTTCTCCATCTTCTCCTAGTTCATAGTTCCCAATGGTGACGACAATACTCTCCCTAAGTCATGTTCAGTTTCCATAGGATTTTGCCCAGAATTCACAGTACTGAATCCTTGTGTCAATGTTGACAGACAGCTGCTTGGAAAAAGAAGCTTCCTCGCGGCTATTGTGTCCTTTTAGCTTTGCTGGGCGGCGTAAGCCACTTACTTGAGATACCACTGGTCCCACAGACTGTTTCCATTGGAAATACACACGTCCAGACTTTGGCCAAAGTATCTTGCTTCCAGGTCACGACCATCTTCAAGAAAGCTTCCCTTCAACCGAGTCCTGCTGGAATTGTGGCAAAAAGCTACTATATAAACTGCTGCCCTTTGTTCAGAACCAAGTTGACACTGGGTATTTTACACAAAGCGTTGGCTTTCTTACTTATATACTTGTTCGTACTGAAACCTACCATAAAAATAACAGTAACAATTTCCTCCAAATCGCTCTTTCTTTATATAAGATCAAGTGTTATCCAGGACGCAAACTTTAGTCGATGGGACGTGAGAGAAGTGAGTTCCAAGAAGTCTGAAGATCGCTCCGTTCGCTTGTACTAATTACTCGGAGACTTTCGACATTCCTTTTAATTAGTCACTTAACATCAGACTAACAGCAATGGAATTATCTGCAAATAATTTGCTCCACGACTATCAAGTGTCGATTAGCCCTTTCCAAAAACTCGCCGCTTGAGGGCGCAGCTGAGCTCCTTCTTACTCCATTAGCTCCGCTCCGTTCGTTCCATTTCACCTGTGTGATTTCTCGAGGCACATGTGGGAATACTTCACCGCACAAGAGTCATTAGCTACACACACACAGTTTTTGGTTATTTTCCATTTTCTAGCTCGACTTTCTTCCTTGCGAATTCGACCTTGAAAGCTTCGAAATCTAGTGTCGCATCTATACAAGAGAATCTCACCTGCCTTCCTCCAAAGGCAAAATTTGTGCAGCAGGATTTTCATCTACTTTAGGCACTTCTCCTCCAGAGAAAGACGATAAATCCTCTCTCAGACCTGATGTTTCATTAAGGGAGAGAAATTAAAGCCAGGCTTTAAGTAGACACTTTGGGCGAGCTTCCCGATGGGTGCTTCCAACCTTTAAATTACCTCCCGCCTCCGGCCACAGACGTGAACCAAGAATTAGAAACAGCCGCCCAACATTCAGGCCGAGGACTTTCTCCTGTAAATGTATTTTACTTATCCTATACACAACCACCACAGATTCACCTCTTAATTCCAATGCACAATTCTTCCTTCCAAAACCACCACATTAAAAGCAGGATTAACAAACAGGCTTAAAGTTAAGCTCAAGTCGCCTTCGTCTTCGATCAAAGGCGGGATTAACCACAGAGCTAGTGTACGGGAATACCGACACTAAATTTTCCTCATTTTTGCAATTAACTTTCCTCAGACGCCACCCACCTACCTAATATTAGTAGGTGTATTTCTTCGAATATTTTTTTTCAAAGAGCCGTTCGAGATACGGAGAGAAGGTGATTTTTTGCGCCCTCTGGCGGATAACTTATCTCCAGTCTGACAGCTTCCTCCTCCTCCTCCTACAGTGAAATATACAGACGGAATACAGTGAATTCATATATCCCACTCACTCGTTTCCTTAATAATTCAAAGCCGTGTCCCTCCTTCCTCCTCTTCTTCTAATGTTCTTTTCCTTAATAAAACGTGACGGCCCGAGTGTATTCAAGCTTATTTGAAAGCCTTAAGCCTCGTACGTATTAAAAGCATGACAAAATATACACGGGAAACTCTAATAAGCTGCTAAATTTTCTGCTAAATCTGTCACTGTCTCCGGCCATAAGGGATAATGTTCTGTGAATGTTTTTTTGACTCGTTGGATGAAAACAAGGAGCTACTTTTTGTATACGTATTAATATTACCACAAACTGCATGGTATTTATACATGTATTTTTAGCTGAACTAACCATCGTGTGTTAATCAACCAGAAGTTTTTGAGATGTTGGTACATGGGGGCTATTAATATTTTGATTAGGTTCTTCTAAAACTGTGGTTGAGATGGAGCCAACTTGGGTTACGTAAGCATAGGATTTTGAAGGAAAGTTTTTCCCAAGTTTCTATGGCAACTTATGGGGGAGTAGAGAATTGGAAGACGGAATATGAAAAAATTGTGGGATTTTATACAAGACTTGAGATAGTAATGGAGGAAGCTCTCTTCATCCCGTCATGTATTTACTACTAATACAGGGAAAAAGTCTGTGTCTCCTGGGAAATTAGTTCCATCTTTTGCGTTCTGCCAGTACGATTCGCTCATGATTTGTACAATTTTTAACTCTTTTTTACAAGGAAAGCCTTTAGGTATATATAGGACGGAGAGAAGCCAATTTTCGAGGTTCTACTTTCACCTGCTGACAGCTAATCAAGTCCCTATACGACCTCAACGCCATAAACTGCCACAAGAATTACCCTTGCGACAATGTTGGCGCTAAATTCAAAATGTGTAGGCGGGTACTTATAATTTGGAGCTTCAGACTCCACTTGAATTAAACAAGTTGAAAAGTATGTCTCTTGGTACCTCTTGAAGGTTTGGCGCTCCTTGAGGTCCTTCCGTCCTGGAGACATGCTCAATCTCGATGATCCCATCGGAGGAGTAGCTACTTGTTGTTCCTCCTGGGCGCTCGGCGAGCGAGTTGCTGGTTGATTGGGCGCGGCGAGGTACCTCTGGCCCATCCGGGCTTCCATCATTATAACAGGGTCCTTGGGGCCTTTCATTTTCCTTGGCTTTGTACCCCCTTGTCATCTTGGGCTGGGCGGAAGGAAGTACTTTGGCTTTGCTCTCATCATCATGTTGATCATCGATGAAGGATTCCGCTTGCCGTATCTCCTTCCACGTATCTGAATCTCTGGAATCCAGGGCCTGGAGCTCAAAATCTTGTTTGTAAACACTCTCCAACGGATTCCAGGAACTTTGAGCCAGAGGTTTTTTTGAAAAAAGGACACATTTTCAGGCATAGGTACGTAAAGGACTCTCTGGAGATACTCCGGAGGATACGAAGAAGTAAAAAAGCTCTTTTGGTTATTATGATGTTTGTTTGTTGTTCTTGTTTGTCGTGTTGTTGTTGTTGTTGCTGTTGTTGTAGGTTAAACAAAAGACTGGGGATTGTTTTTCCTCGGGAGGAGGAAGACACACTGAATAGTTTCTTTGAAGGCGTCGCGGAAATCTCGGTTGAAGTAGGCGTAGATGACGGGGTTGAGCGTCGAGTTGAAGTAGCCGATCCAGAAGACCATTTCGACGAACCAGGCCCAGTCTTCCGTCTGGCATTGAAGGCAGAAGGCGGATATTACGTACCACGTGAAGAAGGGGACCCAGCACGCGATAAACGACCCCATTATAATACCTGCAAGGATACAGAAGTATAAGACATTAGTAAATTTTTTATAAAATTCAAAATTCGCGCCATGCTTTCCCCTCCCTCGCGCCATTGAAATGCATCTCTGAGGAGAGAATGGCGAGAGTCATAGAGTGTCTCCAAGGGATCACTAATGAAGTTGGCTATAGCGTGGCCTTTTTCTATTGCTCTTCTTGAGATTCGGAGCTACTTTCTCCTTGCAGTATGTCGTTGATGAAATGTTCTGTTTTTTGGACCAACTTTCTACTAATTCTATCCTATTCTTACTTGACATACTGTATACTCTGGGCAGATGCGTTTCGTAATAACCTGTGGCATTACCAGGACGACGCCGTGGTTAGCACTCATCGCTCACACAGCCTTTCCACCCAATAAATCATTGTTCTCTATGATGACTTTTCTGCAATCCTCTTCAGAATCTTCTCTTATGGCTCTTTCATTCTGTCAAAAGAGGTCGAGTTTCTAGAGTTCTTTTTGTAGGAGCGCACACACAAGTAGTGTGGAAATTACACAAGAATCGATCCCAGTATGTTACGTATTTTTGGCTAGTGTTTGAAGACTGTGAGAGGAGTAATATTTGCCCATGTACGGAATGAAAGCTGTGGCCTTTCAGTAATTACCCTGTCAGCAGCTCCCTTCTTCATAAGGCAGATAATCACAAGTGGCAGCGTTTTACGCTTACGCTTCCAGCTTTTTGGGAAGCGTCCTTCTCACATTTTCTCTTGTGGAGAAAATTACTTGTTAACAAGAGAAAAAGGTTGAAATGATGATGCTGCTCCTCGGCTGTATATTTTTCATTTCTTTTCTTCTCTTTCCAGCGTTTTTCATTTAGTTTTTGTATTTTTGAGCTGGGCTAAAATGAGCTTCCTACTCTTTCAAGATTTAGAAGCACGTAAAGGGATGTTTTCAAGAAGGTGAAAATGTGAATTATAATACGCATCTCAAGTCAGAAATCTGAAATTTCCATGGTGGAGGATGCACATCATAAAACACATATATTGGATTCCCAAACGGAATTCTTGGACGGAAAGTTACGCGGTGGAAAATATATATTTTCTACATGAGATTTCCACAATGCACAGAATTATGAAAGGAGACGTGTGTGTGTGTGTGAAACCAAAGTATCAAAGTTATTTGGTGCGAAAATCTTCCGAATGGAATTTCGAGCCTTTCGTAATTTAGCACGCCCCTCTTGTGCTATTCAAGAATTAGGCTGAAAGGAAAAACTTGTATGGTTCAAGTGAGAGAAAGGTAGAGCGTAACCTTCGCCGCGTCCACTCTTTGAATTTCGCGCCAAGACCTTCTTTTAAAATTGCGGGCGCGCCCGCACTAATTACTATTCCCACTCACACGGCGTCTTCCCACACACAAACCAACGAAACTTGGTCCTCCGAAGTGAATTGAGCGACACCAGTAATTTTATATGTAATCGCATGAGACAATCTGGCACGTTTACGGTGTTGCTGCGCTTGTTATCTTGCAGAAACATACTGTTTTTAGCGTTGGCTTTTTCCAACAAGTTTTGCGTCAACTTTCTTTGAAATTTTAAATCTTTTGGGCTACAGTACTGACTGGCTCTAGTAGGATTGAGGTGGCTCTCAGTCAGTGGATTCCATAAGAGTGTCCGCCTTGTATATCCACGTGTCATAAAGTTGTCCGTGACTTATTTCACCATTGAAAAAATCCCGCGCCAAAATTTAAAAATTCCACCGGAGAAAGTCAACTCCTTCTCTAACTTTGTCCATCCATTCATAAGTGTATTTGTTTGGACACTTTTTGAGATGACCTTGAAAAATACATGTTGCAGTGTCATTCCGCCGAAAATCCAA
>JAQGBJ010002563.1:0-15893 GCA_034698345.1 Sphaeridia pumilis
ATTCGTTTCTAGTTCATACCCCAAACTAGCACCTGAACGGCAATGTTCCAAAATAGGCCCAAACTCGAAAATCTAAGGGAACCCAGTTGTAGAGTTTTGAAAGGCGGTTCTAAGGGTATGTTGCATGGCACCGTAGCTACCTCCATATAGTAGCATAATGGTTTTCTTTATTTCGTAGGTATCGGGGTTGTAACATGTATCTGTTTTTTTCGACGTCCATGCTATTCTGTCAGGTAAACAAAGTCCATCGTTTTGCATGTCAGCGTTTCTGCCTTGCCATGAAAAATCTATCAATTGTTCATGAATGGATTGTCTGCTTGTCGATTAGCAGTGTCGAAAAACCACCGAGTGTTGTGTTAGTGGTAATTGTAATCTACGTTTCATAAAAGTACAGAAGCAGGTCGAATTAGTTATCTCTAAACTCCTCTTGATTCCGTTGAGATCACATAATCTCAGTCATCCTTCAACTTACAGGTAAATCTCGGCTAATTTACGATTATACTTCACTCAACTACGTCCTTTGTCGTTGTTGAGGTAACTAAGGTGGTTGAACTCCCCATCCTCTAGGTTTCCATTGAGATCCTATAATCTCAATCTTTAAATTACAGGTAAGTCTCGACTAATTAACGATTATATTTTTTGTTGCAGTTTGCTTAATAACGACATAACAATGGAAGGCGGGGACAAAAAGGGCGCCAAAAGGTCGAAGAAAAATTTGGTGAGTGTGACTCTGTAATTGTGTTTAATCATTAGTTGTTTTCTCCTATTCGTCTAATTTCAATCCAATGTTGTGTTTCAGAGCCTGGAGGAGCTACAAGAAATGAAGAAGACTTTGCAGAACCAACTCGATATCGAAATTGGGAATGGAGCAAGCACAAAGATCACGCATCCTCTAAGTTGGCGAGTCACTAAATTGCAGAACAAAATTAATGACTTGACCTTTCCTCAGCCGGCACCCAAACGGAGATCGTCTAAAGCTCCAGCTCCAGCTTCTTCAGCTCCAGCTTCTTCATCTTCAGCTTCTTCATCCTCAGCTTCTTCATCTTCAGCTTCTTCATCCTCAGCTTCTTCATCTTCAGCTTCTTCAGCTCCATCTCCAGCTGCAGCTTCTTCAGCTCCATCTCCAGCTGCAGCTTCTTCAGATCCATCTCCAGCCCCAGCGAACATCTGGAGACCGTTTTGATAGCTTGCAATTTGGTCAACCGACTCACTCAACGGCTTCCCCTGTGCCTTCCGGTGCAACCGAATAATAATCACTAGATTTGTATAAAATCCTAAAATAAGTCAAAAACGTTATGGTAAATGTATCATGCTTAATATGAGATATTGTCTTGCTCTGAAGTACGATGATTTTTTTTGTAGTGCAGACGGAAGTCAGGCATTGTCATATCGAGGTTCTGTTTAAGCTACCCGGCGTACACGAAGAGCTAAAGTTCTCTTTGCATATAAGCCTTTGTATTTCAAGAGTATATTACTAAGTTACGCTTATTCAACATCAAAAATACATAATACAAAAAGTATTGTATGTCTCAGATTAAAAAAACAGGATCAAAACAAGAGATTGTACTACTTTCTAGCACGTTACAAACACTTCAAAAAATATGCTTCTACCAAAAAGGCTAATTCCTAAACACGGCTGCCAAAAACAACGCTTAAGCTATTCCTATACTACTTGTACTTATTCCAAAATTTCCTTGTTCATTATATTATTCTGTTTCTCCATCTCCAGCAATGCCGCCTTTGCAGGTATTTTGCACGGGATGATTTCTGAAAGTGTAAAGAATTGGCTCAGCATTACATTCTACATTTTGTGTAAGTGTATCATGGCATTGTGAATCATTCCGTAGTTACCATGCAGAAAGTCCAGATGTTCTTCCCCTTGGATAAACTCGGATAAATGGCGATAATCTAAGGACTTGGAAAACTTGCTCTTCTCATGAGATTTCTTGGTCAGGTATTCAACGAAGAGTTCCTGAATTAAATATTAATGCAGCGTTAGTACTCTACAAAACACACTCTCACTGTAATAAGTCGGAATAAATACAGTCATCAAAGCCACTTACCGTTGCTTTCGCTACAATTTGCACCGTATCAGCCCCAATGTTTTCAATTTCTGGCGACGACTTCATAATTGCTTTAACTTTAGTCAAGGGTAGAACTGTATCTGCAGTTTTGGCTGGTCTATCCGCAGCAGCGGCTGATGTTGAAGGCTGCGGCTGCAATGTCTTAGAACTGTGAGATTTCGGGGACTTGTCCTTACTGTCAGCCATCTTCGATTCTGGTTGGAGGAAATCAGTCTATGGTCCTTATCTAAAATTTTAGAAGTTTGTTATTAGTTCAAGTTCAATCAGTATGTCAGTTGATCAGTTTTTTGCAAAACTGTTCGAATTCGCCAATCGTAGAATATTAAATATTATCCAGTTTGGAATCATCTAAAACGTAACTTCAGCCTCTCGAAGGTCGAAACACTTACTTGATGTTTTACAGACAGACAGAACTCATTTGTTTCCAAAAACAGCTTTTCAAAATTATTTGTTTTGATCAAACAGCCAAAATTTGACTTTATTTTCACCGAAACTTCATTGAGTTGATATTTTTGCCGCTTTGTTTTGGTTGAGTGTGGTCGCGGCAGAGAGTCGCTAAGAAAATTCTTCCCAAATTTTCTCTTTCGACACAATCAGCTGTGAGCCAAGCCAAAAGGCTTTAACTGGTTTGTTTGTTTCGATGGAGCTCTAACGCTGAAGAACGCTGTGCCCAGCAGTTGACCTGCAGCGAAGCTAATACGAAACTGCGTAATACATGTCATCTTTTTAAACATCAGCTTATCTGACTTGCTAAAAAGAAGTTCAAAACCTACACTGTCACAACTGATAATGAAGAAACCGTCGGAAGATCAGCCCAGGCTTCTATCGTCCCAAAGAAGAAAATATCTTGCCAATGCACTTTAAATTTGAAGTTCTGTGATACGTGTGAATTGAATCCCTTTGAAATGTCTCTGACATCGTCATCAAGATTGCTTCGGTGCCTTCGAACAGGCAGACCTGAACGGAGTATGGCTATTTTGAGCCAATTCCGTCAACGCCATCACCACAGCAGTGGTCAAAGCGAAAACGGCCAATCCAGGTCAGAGCAGGGGACTTCGACAATGGCGGGAACCATTGCAGCTGGTGTTGGAGCTGGACTTTTGTTGGCAGGTTACCTTGGATTGGAGAAGTCGAAGCGTCAAGCTTACTGTTGTAAGAACTGCAATCAGATTTCAGAATACTTCCTATTCTGTTCTACTTTGTGTCTACAAGTTTACTTTAATCCCGGTATCTAATTTAATTTCAGTGTCTCTAGTGAAGAGTCCAAAGAAGTTCAACCTCACGGACGTTGACAAGACAATCGATGGTCTGCCCACTTACAGGTTGGAGGAAATCGCCAAACATTATAATGAAGCATCCAGGGTAAACAAAGTTTCCAGAGAATATTTCAAATTGTTCGTATAGTGTTTACTGACTGTGCCTGAATGGTATTTATCTTGTTTTTAGATTTGGGTTTCGTACAAATCGGGAGTTTATGACATCACGGACTTCGTGAGCTTACACCCTGGAGGTGACCGCGTTCTGATGGCGGCTGGGAGCTCGTTGGAGACTTTCTGGGAATTGTTTCCGATTCACCAGAAGGATGAAGTCTTTAAAGTTCTTGCCAAGTACCGGATAGGTGAGTTGGTTCAAATTAGTGACGCTTAATGTATTTTCCATTCATGGACTAATATCGTTATGTCCATTTATCTCCAATTTGGCCAGGTAACCTCCATCCAGATGACATTGAGAATGCAAAGTCACAACTACGAAATATGCCTGACACGTTCGCCGGCGAACCAGCAAGAAACTCTCTGTTCAGGGTCCGAAGTGTGAAGCCCTTTAACGGTGAAACGCCACCAAGTTTGCTCACTGCCAAGTTTTATACTCCAAAGTAAGGCACCGAAATCTGTAGATCTGATTTAAATTTAGTTTCGATGTTAATCCATCTGCTTGTTTTTGCAGTGATCTTTTCTACGTGCGAAACCATCTCCCAGTGCCGAGTGTTGAGCTCAGCAGCTACGCTCTCGAAATAGAAGGCAAAAGCATCAAGAAAGGAAAGCAGTTCACGTTGAGCGATGTCAAGAAGCTGCCGAAGCATGAAGTTACTGCTACTATCCAATGTGGAGGAAATCGAAGGTCAGAGATGGGCGGCGTGAAGCCTGTTCAGGGTCTCGCATGGTCTGGTGGTGCTATTGGAAATGCTCGATGGGGCGGAGCCAAACTGGCTGATGTCTTGAAACTGTGCGGGTTCGATTGGAAGAACTATCCGAATCCTGAAAAATACCACATACAGTTCGAGGGCTTGGATACCGATCCGTCTGGAGAGCCTTATGGGGCTTCCATACCCTTATCTTATCTTAAAGACGACAATTTTGAAGCTGTGATAGCCTACGAAATGAATGGAACCCAAATCCCAGTCGACCATGGATACCCTTTGAGAGCAATAGTTCCTGGTATTGTTGGAGCGCGGAACGTCAAGTGGCTTGGTAAGACTTTGAGCGCTACAAAAACAGTTCTACGAATGCTCTCTAGTTTGTATCTGAATGGTTCTTGTTTCAGGCAAAATTATCATCAGTGACCAAGAATCTCAGTCTCCATGGCAGCAGCGGGATTACAAGGTGTTCAGTCCGTCGGTGACTCTTGAAACTGTCGACTACAACTCCACCCCACCGATCCAGGATACACCAGTGACTTGCTACTTATGTTCTCACGAGGATGGGCAGGTCCTACCTCAAGGCTCAGCAAGCCTGGAAGGTTATGCCTTTTCCGGAGGTGGAAGAGGCATCATCAGAGTGGAAATTTCTACAGATGAAGGGAAAAGCTGGAGACAAGCTGAAATCTTTGCCAATGAAGACAAAGTAAGTTTCGTAAAGCTCCATGAATTCATCCAAGGCTTAAATTCGCCTGATGTCTCAATATAATGTCTTTGATTTTTTACAGAATCTAGTGAAGAACTGGTCGTGGGTGCTATGGAAATATCCTTTACAACTGCTGTCTTCAGGGAAATATTCTGTATGGGTCAGAGCTGTGGACACGGGATACAATCATCAAGCTGAATGTCTGAATAGTGTTTGGAATTACCGTGGACTCTTGGCTAATGCATACCATAAGATCACGGTTTCCGTGAAATAAACTATCATACATCAAGTATCAGTTTGATTCTGACTATCAATTCTTTATTTGTAGTTGAAGCTAACAAGATATTCTACACAGAGTCACAATTGTAGGAAGTCTTCAGCCAGCTTAGATCCAGATCCAGCTCCTCTGACGAATCCCGATCTTTCTTAGCTCTCAATAGCTCGAGCAATTTCTGTTTTCGAGCCGAAATAGACTGGAGCGTTTGGGAGTAGACAGCCTCTTGAAACTGCAGTTGTTGGAAATCGTGAATCAGTTGTTCATTTTCGAGATACTCGGACCACTGCAAAGTTCAAAATACATCGTTAGAAATTGACATTTGACTTGAAGCGAGTACTGATTCATACTTATCTACCTTTGCAATGACAGGCAAGGGCACGAAAGAGTATGCCAGGGTAGAGAAACCTTGCTCATTGGAACGCTTTCCTAGAATCAATCCGGCCTCTTGTAGAAATCCAGGGAATTCTGTGAATTAGACACAAGTTTTCGACATAAGAAATGTAATTTCAAGATACTATTTCGCCTTTCTGAAGAGAATTCGACTCACCACACAACAACTTCTGAGGCTTTCTTCGGGACTGTGAAAACATTTCGGGTACAGCGTTGTAATGAGATGTTGCAGCTGGTATTTGACAGTTGACACATTCATAAATGTAGCAACGCAATGCTGGATTCAACTCTTCAGTACCGAACTGGTACACATAGTTGTAGTACTGAAATACACACGGAACCTCCTCTAAGAAAGCTGCAGGGAAGTCTTCCAATAAGCCACATTCCGTTCCTTTGGTTTGAATGATGCACTGGTTTTCGTGCTTCTCCAGGTGAATCCAGTAAGCGTCAGCTGCTTCCCGGAAAACTAGAGTCCAAGTTGGCTTCAGAAAGAAGTCTTTCTTGTTCAAGAGTTCCAGTATGTATTTGATGTGTGCAATAGGCAGATGACCATCATATTCTGAAGACTCTATGCAAAAGTAGAGGCTGTTCAGCACATGCACAGTCTTGATGTCAAGTTTGTATATCAGATCCAAGGAAACAAAGCAATACTGGCCATACACCTGCAGCTCCAAGTTTTTGAGGTTTGGTGACGCTGCTACAGCGGTCGTGACAAGTTCTGCGATCGTCTCGGTTATTTGGAATCTGGAAGAAACTAGCTTCGAATCAACACATTACTTCTATCAGAGTTCAATTGAAATGTTTCATTTTCGACCATTACCGAAGGCTCAAATCTGTCAAGTTACACAAACTGAGATAGCCGCTTGTTGCCTCAAGCCAAGTTTCAAAGGTGTCGATGTCCCAGTAACTTCGATCGTGGATTCCTTTTATGCTTGTTCGCTCTCGTTTCAGCCGTATCATTGAACAGGCTCCAGGCCATCGGATATTTAACTTCTGTGGAACACAAATACGGTCAAATAAGCAATATATCCGATTAATACATTAGACATCATAGATTCAAAAATAACCTTCAAATTGGCGAATCGTGCCAAAAAGCTCCAGTCAAGATTGTGCAAATTCGCTGGGAAAGGAAATGACAACTCTTCCAAACGTTTTGGCTTTTCAATTGAGGGCCGCTCAGTGCGCATGGCTTCCAGTTTCGAAACAAAGTTCACAATGAATTCCGGAATTACCTCATCATCTGACTCAATGTATCCTAGTTCAAGACTTTTCATTGTAGGAAACACTCTGTGGGCCCTCGACATCAAGGCGTAGGCTTCGCAGGGTTGGACGAATACGACTTTTAACCATTCCACACAAGAAAACTCTAAACTTTTCAGGCTCCGCACATCAGAAAAGGTGTAGAGTACAAAGTTTCTGGGTTCGAACTCGCTGGGAAAGACGGCTGAATCCATGTAATTGGAGTAAGCATTGAAGGTCAAGTATTCGCGAGGCTTTAGGTCGTTCGAACTCTCCCATAGGTCTGATTCAGGATCGCTGCCGGCCGTGGTTTGACACAGACGACGGAACTCGTTTTGGCGACTAAACTTTCCATCCATGAAATGGTCTCTGAAATGCGGGAGAAGAAGCTTCTCGCACTTCAAGGCTGCTGAACACACTTGACTTAGCCGAATGAATGTCTTTCGAATAAGAGGCCTCGATCCACAGATTGCCCACTTTCTGCTGACGAGTCTTGCGTTCTTCAAATCCGTTGGAACCAGAAACCGAAAAATGCCATCAAGAATCTATGATATAACACAGAAATACCTTTCAGTAAATATCTTTCATCCTCATCAACCTTTTTAGATGAAGTTTCACAAATCTTACCAACTCGGTAGTTGACCAGCCATGCCAAGCTGGAAGTTCGCCTGCATCACTAGCGGGTATTTCGTCCATCTTTCTTATTTTTGCGAATTGTGAAAAGACAATGAGGACAGGAAAATGGATCAATTCCACGTGTGACACTGACTGGTCTGCGTTAACATCAAATGCCTATATTTCACTAAAAGGATTTTGAGCCATACTCCAGATTAGCCCTTTAGGTACTTTAAGGACAGATTTCTTATCTGTACTGAGTTTATCATGCGTTGAGGAAACTAATCTTTTTCAACCTTCTTGGAACGGCTTGTCCTCATCTCAAAGGTCCAGCATGGGTACCTGAAGCTACAAATCGCCTAAAGTATGGCTACATTGTTTGTCCGAATCAAACCTATATGCACTGGACATATCTGTTCACTTGATTGGTTGTCAATACCATTGTTGTTTTTACGAGCAACAGATGACCAGAAACCTAGACCAGCGAAATAATGCTCAACTTGTCCTGCATTTAACTGTCCTCACAGTTTATTTCTTGCAAGGAAACATAAAAACGGTAGCATCGCAAACATCAGGAAATGTTCAGCTATAAATTATTGATCGATTTACGGGCTAGCTCAAAAAGGTATCCTAATGAGCCATGCTGAGTCGCTGTAGTCTCTCCTGTTTCCCCATGCGGATTCTTGACATCAGCATCGAGCTTCTGATTGAGCAACAACAGTATCAGGGTATCATGGGCAGTTGGGTTTTCGGCAGCAACATGTAATGGTGTCAGTCCTGTAAGACCAGCCAAAAGTTTTCCTTTCCATCAGTTTCATAGGATCATTCAGCATATATCACAGTCGTTTATATGATTCATTTAAATGACTAACTTTCAACTTACCACCTTCAGACTTTGCATTGATATCAGCTCCATTCTCCAGAAGAAGCCGTACTATTTTCGCAGCGTTCCATTTGCAAGCAGAATGCAAAGGGGTCCAGCCGTCCAGCGTTCGAGCGTTGATATTGGCACCATTCTCCAGTAGGAACTTGGCAGCGTCTTCCTTCTCTGCGTAAGCTGCTCGATGCAACGCTGTATACTTGTCCGTGTCGTAGAAGTGAAGAAGTTCGGGTTTGGTCTCCAACATTTTCTTGAGGGTTTCAATGTCTCCTTCTTCAGCACTCTCCAGAAACTTGATTCCTGTGAATATCAATAGCAGTAACTTTGTTAAATATAGTAAACAAGCTATTCATGGTTAAATGAAAATTCAAATAGTGACTTACCTTCAGGATCGTTAGCTTGTAAAGCTCGTTTTCTTATTTCTTCGTCGTCGTCGCTATCGCTTTCTAATTCCCTCAGGCGCCGATTCAAGCTAGCTTCCAGCAATCTTTCGTCAAGCTCGTCTTGTGAGAATGAACCCATTAGATGATCCATGTTGACGGCTAATTCCTTTGACGTCCTCTTCTTAGATCTCTACCACCCCCACACTATCGTCCGTCAACTTTTTCACACCGAACTTATGTAACTTGAGTAGTTGAGTTGAGTAGTTAACTTGGCATGTTATGGAATGTTGACTCTTGGTCACTATTGAGAAACCAAGTTAGTGATAACGAACGTGTTTTTGTCTAGCTCATTGTCTACTAGCATCCTCAGCGAAGCACTGTCTTTCGAAATGATATTCAGCAACACGTAAAGAATTCGAATTGATGTCCAATGTCTGCAGAATCAAGAATATGAAATTTGCCCAATTAAACTGGTTTTTGGAAATTTCAAAGGTTTTCAAAATGACACAAATCAAATACAAGTCGCTTTCTTGACTGACAACTATTCTCCAATTCTCATACTTTTTTAAAAATGAAGAATCAACTTTCCATTGGTTTAAGATTAGCAAAACCACTAATTTCAACAACCAAAACAAAACAATAACAAAAGCCGGCTGATCCCGGTAATCTCACTCTCCTATTTACCAGCACGTCATGTACATACGCTGGCGATTCTATGGCTAGCAATAATAACTCAATGACTACTTTCATTAAAACTCTATGATTCTTTGTCGCTTGTTTGTGTCCGAAACATTTTATTCTGATCTGAAGAATCAATCACAATAACATAGTGCTAAAAATGAAACACAATTAAAAATTTGACCTTGCCCAGGCTCAAAAGTCACATGTTCTGTGGTACGCAGTTCTTATTCTTCAAATTAGCTACATGCTTCAATATGTAGCCCTGTACATAGCTTTTTCCACACCGAGGGCATAAGAACCGCCCATTCCCTGAAAAAGGCCATTCCACAAAGTTAATATCAGGTTAATTTCATCAACTGACTGAATATAAATTTATACAAACTCACCAGTTTTTTGGAAATCCGCCAGTGGATCTTGCGGTACCAAAGTCGGAGCAACTGCTGCCTCAGCTCGGAGCCTTTCCGCCTCTTCCAAAACCTGGAGCCTGGCTTCAACATCGTTCCTTAATTGTCAAAATTAGATTTAGAATTCCAGCACATCACTTGTATTTTGGCACCAAAGATTGTAAAATACATATTGATTACTTACAAGCGATTCCTGTTAGCGCGGATGTGTTCCCGCTGGTCAACCAAGGAAGTCCGAAAAGTGCCCATAGTCTCAACCATCGAATCCATCACCCTATTTTGTTGACGAACATATTCTACGAAATCTCGTCTACTGAAGGCACCTCCGTCAGCTCTGTCGTCTACTTCCTCTTGACCGTGAACCATCTTGGACTTGCTGCAACCAAAAACGAAACCCGGTTAGCTGAAGACAATAGTTTTGAACCGATCCATTTCGAGGCGGTAGGTAGGAATCACAGTCAGAAATCAACAACTTACCTTTAGTTAGTTTATAGTCAACAATAGCAAACTTATTGCTGCTGTGGCAAGGATGGATCGGTGCTACTGTTGTGATCGATGGGGAAAGTGGACTTGACACTTGAGAATCTGCTGAAGCACTGGCTACTATAACTAACCACTATAAAACCATATGGTGAAGGCTTGCAACCTGAATCCTACCGAGGGCGCTGCTGCGGGTTGCATTCACTGACCGAGTTAGACTATTAGATATACATACATATTTTTAGCTTCTCCTTCTACCTTTTTCAAGTTTCAAGTATTTACAGTGGGCTTTGAATGCTTGACAACCGGAAGCATTCCTTTCATTCTCGACAATGTTGAGAGCCAATAGACAATTGAAGGAATGCATTGTTTGCATACTTGTGTTGTGACTCACAAGTTGTGAATGTTATGCTATTTCAACAAATAGAAAAGTTCCTCTAGAAACTGAAATTCTTCCACCAATTTCAAAACATCGTCGCAATTCTGCAACGAGAAATCAGTTCGCATGCGCTCTCACACTGAAGTGCGCCCAACCAAACAGTTTTTGAAGTGAAATCTGACAGGAAACACAATATTTTCCATCTTCTGCCCCTTGACAAGTAGTAAATAACATAAAAAGACCACTACAAACCAGAAAAATGATGACCCTCGAACATGTGCAACTGGAACACCTGACTTCAAAACAGTAGCCGCTGCGGAAACATGCAATATTATGAAACCCGCTGGTCAATCGTTCTGATTTTGCTCAGCGCCTCCTATCTTCCGGTTCTGTTGTCACAAACTGCTTTGAAGAGTCCAGCAATTTCATGCAGCAACCAATTTGAAAACGTCCGTCTGATACGTCCGATTGTTCGGTCCTTCAGAAAGCTGTCACCTCGATATGTTCCAGAAACGATTTCAATCGTTATTCCAGGAGGTCTGCCGTAACCCATAAAAATTCAGAGTCCAATACAATGATAGAAACCTAATAGATTTCTTAATTTCATGTTCAAACTTCAGATGACCTCCAGATGACAGCCTTGTCACCAGCAAATGCCAACCTTCTGAGGTTTTTGCAACAGTACCCGAAAATCGCCCAATTCGCTGTTGGTCGAAGAATCAAGCCTGGAAATGGACGGCTTGCAACTTGGATGACTTCCATGCTGGACTACGATTACTCCAAGTTTCTTCAAAGTCATGGAACAAGACTCGCCTGTATTTCGTATCTTTTGGGCGTCACTGATGATTTCAAAGTTGTCGAGAATATAGCCAGGCATTCAGAGTACCTGGAATCTGTTTTTGGCGGAAGACTTCCAAGTGATGACGCCGGAGTTTTTAAACCTACTCGAGGCCTCGAGATTGTTCGGAGGCTCCTGCAGAGCAACAAGTTTGGGAATGAAAATCAACTGGGTTTTCAGGAGGAAGCTAAGGCTTCTCAGAAAGAATGTTTGGATTTTGTGACGTTCGGTGAGGCCCCAAGTTGAAGTTGTGAACTGATGTCGAACAACTGTTAATTTTCTTTGATTCCAGTTGACGAGAACAAGATATTTGTGCGATTTCCGTCGGTGTCAGAGCTGGCGACCAGATTGACGGTGCCAGGAACTGCAGGAGATATCAACACGGATCAGGTTAACGTGACGGGCATTTTAGAAGGCTACCATCGAGAGACATTGGCTTGTCTGGAGACTTGGGAGTCCAAAGTGGCGTTTTCCAAGAAACTTCTTGAATTTGTATCTGAAACGGTAAAGATCAGATGATCAGATGGTTCCAAAAACACACTCGAACTGAATGCCTTATTGGACATTTGATTGTGTTCAACAGTTGGTTCCAGAAACGCTCCGAAGCCGCAAGTGCGTTTCCGGGTTCCACAGATTGCTCAACTTCGTTCGCGTTTTAGACTGGCAAATTAGGAGTCGACGTAAGTGGCCTTTTGATTTCTAGTTTCTTGCACACTGTTATAGCGGCCTCGGTTGTTGAACGTTTATGAATTTTCAAAAGTAATTGGTTCTATGGAATTCTTATCAATTTTTAAAATCGCCTTGTCCGTTATAACGGTGAAAGTCGCGTGTGTTTGAGTTAAGTAGACAGCCGAGGCAGGTTAAGCAATGACATGGTGCAAGAATCGTAGCAAAATACTAGAAACCAACTTCTGGTGATTTCAAAACTTTCACCTACTGGACAGCTGATTCATTGAGCAAGTTGAACCGGACGTTCATCGAGTTCCTAAAATCAAACGAGTATTCCAAGATGAACGGAAGCTCGGCCGGAGAACTTCTAGCAGTCAACGGAACCTCTTCAGCTTTAGCGACCAATCTTGCTGTCAACATCAGTGACATCAAAGGGAAGACTTCCAGCTCCAGAACCTCTAGAGCTAAAGAAACTGAAGTGCTCTCCGCTCCTAGAACTGAGGCTAAGAGGAGTCGTCGCAAGAGGTCTGTCCAAGAAACTGTTGAAGAAGATGGAAGAGTTCGATACCATATCGAAGACGATGTGCCTGGATCTGCTGAAATTCGTCATTTTGAACTAGACTTGAGATACCGTAATAATCAACCTCTGTCCATGGATGAAGAAGTAGAAGAAGTAGACGCGAGTGGCGATTCTCAGAGAGGCATTTCGAACTCCCAGCCTCAGCGACAATTTGAACTTCAAGCCAATGAAACTACTCGGACAAAAATAATGAACGTTTTCGAGAGAATTTACGCTACGATTTCTGATGCTGTGTCGGATAGAAAGTCGTACTGGTTTTCGGAATTTGGACAGAGGAACGCTAGAGTGAACCATCAGGCGCAGAAATCAACTTCTAAAACTGGAGAAATTGATGGTCCTCCGAGAGACTCAGACAATTAACAGTGGCAACATATTTTCCTGGAAAGCGCTAAAGATTCAAGCTGTAGCAACCATGATCTTAGCTTCTGACCTCGGCTGTTCTAGATGCGACGGAGATACAATCTAATGAAACTTATTATGTTTTGCAGTTCGAAATAAAGCTAGTGGTGGTAAACCGGTATCTGTCATATTTGCTGAACCTGCGGCTCCGTATATTGAAATTCATGGCCCTGAAAAGCCTAAAGGTGAGTCGTCAACTTGAAATTTAAGACATTGGACCATGAATGCAAGTCAACTAATCCAGGCGTTGATGTTTCAGGTGTGCTGATGCATTACACTGGGTTCCTGATCTTCGTGTTGCTTCTGTTATTGTTGTTGTTGGTGTTTTGTGTGCTGTGCTGGAAAGAGACGATCTATGATAAATGTCAGCAGGGATACAGGTGGATTTATGCCTATTGGGTCAAGAAGAAATGGAAGAAGCCACGGTGTCTGTCTGGCTGCTATGATGACAAGAGTCTACTTACAAGCAGCAGTAGTTGTAGTAGCGAACAGTCCTTGGGTGGAAGAAGTTTTTGTAAAGACACTTCAAGGGATATTTACATCCAGCTAACGGAAAGGCCCTGCGAAATTACTGCAACAGAGACGGAATGTGAGTTGAACGAGGAGTGTTGCGATGAATTTTCTATCTTCAAGAATGCGAGACCTGGAAAACCTCAAAAGCACTTGGATTCTAGAAGAATTGTTAGGAATCCATATTCAGGTAGCCAAGCCAAAGGAGAATGTGCGAACCTACTACAGACGGATTCTGAAGACACTAGTTCTGATGATTACTGAGAGCGTTTGACAGATTAATAAAAGTGTTTTTATACAAGTTAATAATAATACTATTTCAATATTTTGCTCTAGTCTAAAAAGTTGCTGGATAATATAAGTATATCAAACTTGATAACCATTTGAAAGTCTCCAATAATCAGATAAAAAGATATAGGTTTCCAAAAAAAGAAAGAATAAATATTTCTAGTGCCTGGACATTAGCATTATAGGTTATGAACATCGTGAAAAATAAACTAAAATTTCATACTGAAAACGGTATCCTGAAGGACTGATACATAACGGTGAACTGCTGACAGCGGCCGAAGAGAGATGACAGGAAGACTGCATGTCTAAATACTGTGGGATGATGCTAGTCGAAGTAATTCTTGTTTGCCATTCTGAAACGAGAAGCAGAGTTAAGTTAGTTGAGGAAGTAATGTTTCCAAAAGAATGAATATCTTAGGTTTTAAATTATGATATTCTTACTTGGGCGGAGGCAAGTCTTTCGGAGAGTCATCAAAGTATCTAATGCGCTTGCTGTTACTTTCTCGGACTTTCAAGACAGAGCTATGAGATGGAGTCATGGATGCCAGACTGGCTGTTGATCGCTTGTGATCGAAGTACATGTTCTCATTATCTCGGTTGATGAAATCTTCCCAGAAGGCACCTGGAGCAGTGAGGAATGATTCCATGACGTGTTGTTGCTTTTTAGTTTCGCGAAGCATCGTGGGAGCGTCAATGTCATTGCTTGAGTAGCCTACGACTGTTGGTCCAAATATCTTTGCCAGATTTCCTACAGGCATCTTCACTTCGGGCATTTCAGCAATCCTATAGAGATGTGTTGGTTAGATTCGTGTGTATGTTAACTATTCATTCAAATTCAGGAAGGGATAAATATGCAACTTACTTTTGAAGATGTAGCATGAGGAAAGCAAGAGTATCTTGATTAGCAGGAGGGAGATCATTCACTAGCTTCCGAAGTTCAGCCATGCGCTTTTCTGTGTCTTGAATATCCGCTGCCACGGTAAAATCACGCCAGAACCAACGACCAACAAGTGGTTCTTGTAAAGATTTCAAAAAGTCCTTCACGCATCCGCAAATGGCATGAATGTCGTAACGGGTCAGGTTCGGCACACCTTTGTTGCGCAAGAACCTCTCTTTCAAATCTTTCACTTCCTTTTCGCCTCCTGATACTCGGTACAATCCAATGATAGTTTCTCCGCGGGACTCAATAGCATTAATACAATGCTGAATCAAACCAGGAACCATTGGATGAGTCACTGGTGCATAATCTGTCACGGTTCCCTACAAAAAGACCATCTTACTCAAACTTTCGAATAAAAATCAGGATTCAATAAAAATTGGCAACATACCATTTGATTCTTGCTCATGCTTGGAGTTCCAGCAGATACACAAGGAAGTGGAACTTGCTCCTTGCACTCAGGATGGCATGTAGCCTTACAGTCCCGGCATTTGAAGGCAATCTTGCTGAACTTGATTCGCTTTCCACAAGGTTCGCAAATATCAGGCTTGATCACCGTCTTTTGGCACCAAGTATGTGGACGAGACCTTGCGACAACTACTGGCGAGTTATAAGAAGAAGTTGACTGCTTCGGATTGTAGACTGGAGTCGTTTGCTTAGACTGCACGGGTTTTGTTGGCAAGTGCTGGATGCTAGATGCGTCGCTTTCAGTTTCTGGAAAACAAGACACGGGTTATTTGATTGTTTTCATACAAAACAGATCAAAGAAAAGAATGTACTTACCACTTTGAATAGGAGGAAGTTCCGATGCGTACTTCTTAGCAGACATATAAGCGTCAGGAGGAGGTAGAACGACGTTCTTAGGAGTTGTCTCTATAGAAGCAACGGCACTAAAAGGACCTCCAGCACTTCTAGATGGCTTGACGACAGTCTTGACAGTAATTTGATCATGGGAAGAGACTTCAACCGACTGTCTAGTAGAACTGCAAGAAGTTGGCGTGCCATACGTATGCTTCTTGA
>JAQGBJ010002564.1:0-15891 GCA_034698345.1 Sphaeridia pumilis
TTCTTCAAGCCGCATGGTTTTTTCAGCTCTTCACTAATCCCCAAAATGGTCAAAACCAAGGTAATGTCCCTACACTGGCCTATGTTGACTACACGGGAAGGACAGGACTAGTAGACTTTTAGTAGCCTTTGCGTCTAACAGCATGTAGTAGTAACAACATAACGTCTCGTACATATGCAACTAGTATTTCTTCTTCTCTTGCTCAACTTGTAAAAGAAACATCTTCTAAATGTCTAGATTAAGTAAACGGGAAGTCGAAATGGACGAGTCCCCATAGCAACGTATATACTTTGGATCCCTTGAGCAATCACGTAGAAGGAGAGGAAAAGGCCACAAAAACATCTAACGTTCAATTAAGTGCTTTTTTTCGCCATAGCTTCAGTTTAGCTCTCGTATAGCCTTGTGCACAATTTCTAGGAACCGTTAAGTAGTTCCAAAACCTTCTTCTTCTTCTTCTAAAACCGACTAGCAAGCCATGGATCGTAAAAGAATAAAGAGAATCGACAAGTGAAATCTAAAACCATCGCTTCTTTTAAGAGTCCCTCGTAAAATTAATACTGGCGAGAAAAAGGAGCAAAAGCAATATATCCAAATGTTGAGCGTCCCAAATAAAAATCTTTTTAGCTCGGGCTTTCGTTTCCCAGTTCTCTCAGTTTCTCAAGCTTGTCCTTTGATCTTGATACAAGGAAGGGGAGAATATGATGGAAATCCTTTGCGCTTTTCGTATAATTTTTCCACCTCACGTTCTCATTGAGTAAAAAATACAGTAAAAAATAATCTTGGTTCATATATACCGCGCGGCTTATGGTGTTGGTTCAATTAAAAGCGCCGATTTATTATTATTAACGATTGAGGCAAGTAGCGTAGATGGCGCCAGAAGCGCTGAGCTGATTGTCATAGTAGAAGACTACCACCCAGATGACGACAGGAGTAAGAGGACACAACAAGAAAAGAATATATAAGCTTATAGTAAAGGGAAAAAAGATAAATAGTTAGAACAAGAAAATAGTTTTTCTTTGATCTATATAGCTTTCCCGTTGTCGCTTTCCGGGTCTCTTTATCCAACCCAGTCCGGGAATGAGCGTACACACCAAGTATGATAATACACACAGAAATACGGTCTGAATCAAGGAAAGTGTACGCAAAAATGTAAGGTTGTGGCAGCAGCAGCAGTCTGAATATGCAAGGTTGGAACTTTTAGATCTGTTAGTGTACCCATCTACAAGCCTGAAAAAGTCGCCAGTTTTTTAACGTATATATATGCAAGGGCGGTAAATTTAAAACTTGGGGATTTAGCTTGATGGAAGAATCCGTGCAAAAAATGCGCGGTCAGAAAATAGTTTTGAAATTGTCGGCAAAACAACAAACCAACAACAAGTTTTCGCCACTGAGCTGACCTCAGGCCAGACAGTCGTTTAGATACAAGTTTGAGTTGTAAAAAGTTGGTTGGTTGGAGACCTTTGAGCCCATGGAAATGGAAAGAGCAAAATGTTGATGGAATTCAAGAATTTGTTGGGAAAAATGGAGAAAAAGTTACAACGTGAAGAAGCGAATGTGTATGCCGATCGCAACTCCCTCTGGACCAAACTACCAAACTGCTGAACGCTTCAGATTAAAATGCCCTTGGCAAAAAGAACTAGGAACTCCAAGGCCATGTCCGCTAGATGGCGTTAGTTTGCCGTAAGGCGCGATTCTAAGCCTTTTAAATTAAGAACAAAGAGAGTTGCGAGACTTTCACTCTGTACCAGCAGAGCTCACTTGAAGCACTCGGCACCCTTTGGCTTCCGGTAGATGGCGCTGACTGACACTGCGGATAGTTTTGCTCCTACCCCTTTCAGGTTTCAAGTGACTTGAGTCAACTATCAAGGGCTTTGAAATACTCACAAGTTTAACGAGACAGTAATTGAAACTTGAAACTATGGAGTAAAGTAAACCGTCATCATCAGCATGTAACGAAATACGTTTTTTTGAAAGTCTAAATTGGAAAACTTTTTTCAAACTGTATATATACTTGTGTATCCATGTGTAGATATATTCGGAGCTGAATTTCAAAAGTTGACACTTGTCATATGGGCGCAGGTAAGTTAGGAGACAGTTTTTACATATGTTTGTATACAAGTATAGGATTGGCGGATCATGATAACGTTTGGAATTTGATTACTTTTTTGCAAAGTTACCTTTAAAAGTGAGGGACTTAATGTACATTTGGCAAAGTTGGACAATGTGTGTAATATACACAAGGCAGAAATGTGTCTTGTGTGTCACTTCGGATTTTGAAACAAAGTGAAAAAGGAGGAACCAAAAAAAGAAATGTCGAGTTGGCAAATGTCAAACTTGGTCGCCCTGCCTGACTTTCTTGGAAGAAGACTCATAGAGAAAAGAAGATGAGGGAGAGAAGAAGAAGAAACATCATGTTTCAAACTCGATGGTTCTTGTGACGACCTGAGAGATGCTGCTTCTTTTTTTGAAATGTTGCTTGACTTTCTCTGCGCTGTAAACCGATAGATATAAACTTGTTTTCTCTGTTCCTTTGGAAGTGTTGGAAGATTTTGCAAAAGTTGCGAGGAGAGCAAGAGAATATCAAAAAAGAGCAAGGGTTTTTGATGATATTTTTGTCATCGTTCCTTGGTGCTGGCTCTGCAAAAGAGCAAGAAGAAGATTCGTCGCCAGTATTTTAGTGATGATGATAAAAAGTCGTTCTGACAGCCGAGAGGAAGGACGTGAATGTGGATATGTGTGTGTGTCAAAAACTGATAGCTTGGCTCTTGCTGCTTCTTCTCAGAGTCAGAGGACACTGAATTGTATATAAAGCTATTGTAAAAGTAGAAAAGACAGCTGAGGCAATTTCAGGAGAGAAAGTCGTGCATACGTAGATACAGCGCCCTCACTCATTCGAATAAGCGGGGAAAGTCATACGGAATGATTTAATTGGCTCCAACTCGCTCAAGGGTTTGTAGGTAAGTAAAGTGCCAATCAAATGTGAGCGATAGAGTGTTTAGGAGTCAGTTGTTCAAGTTGAAGGACTTTGGCCATTTTGGGCTGCATTCATCTCAAGAGTATGTGTTGACTTGACAACAAGTAATTGTAAATGTTGATTGACGAGCGACGGGGTGATGTTTAAGAGGAATTTGATTACTGCAATCGGTATTGGTTAGAGTGATAAAGATGTTCAAATAAACTGACTTGAATAGCGTATGAGAGGTGCTGGAAATTGGAAATTCGAAGATATGATTACATATATTACTTGGCCGTCAGCACCGCAACACTTGAGGCTACTGCTGCGCTCATATGAAGTTCACCAACAGCTACAACAAAAAGCTGCTCATTTCTGCTTGATGAATGTTCAAATTTTGCATTGAAATTTAAAATCACTATATTGTGCGTTTGATTCAGACAAAAATAGTTTCACAATCAAGATGTAGAAGACTCCAGTTTCCCTGAAAATTCTATAAAAATAAGTTTTCGCAATCACCATACATACGGTTACAGCAAGTTGGGTTGTTGCTGATTCTTGGACACCCGGTGTTAGCCGAATCCCTCGAAAATCTCCCAAGCTTTACGAGACGTCTAGCAATTGATCGAAGACTTTTTTCTATTGTCAACCTGCTACGGCGAACTTTACACTCTTGTGTACGTATTGAGCGTCGATAAAATACACAGCAAAGCTGCAATTTTCCTCTGCATTCTTCTCCAGATCCTCATTCCTCATCCATTCAACCTCCAAGACTTCCATCTCCCGCTTTAAACTGTTGCTTCGTCGACGCTTCCAACCGATACCAAGACAATACATCCTTGCGAAGCTCGCCATACTCTTGTATTTTTTCTCCTTCTTCTCTCGCTTCCCACATAAAATTTTGTACTCCCAACTCCCAACGAAGCGCGCTCATCAAACACTGAACATTGCCGTGGTCATGAAATTTCGCCTGGAGAAGTCTTTTTCGCATAAACTGCTATCTTTCTCGTCATCAAAGTCGTATAATAAAACGTACATGGGCACGGGCGCTCACATTACATGCAATACATGCGGAAAACTCACCCCTTTGAGCACTTTATTACTTTGGTCGTGAAGAAATTTGTCTCGTCAAATTTCATCCTCTCCACTTTTTAGCTCCCATTTTGCTGTGTATTAGTGGAGGGATGCTGGTGGTGGAATGAGGGGTATAATAAAAAGCCCAAATTTGATTCATTCACCACCACCGGTAATGACAAAAGGAACGGTAGGTAGTCAAGTGGGTAAATTTCTATTGGATGGAGAAGCCATGGGAAGAAAGGTGATGACTCTTGAAAATGTTGGTTCCTACTGCCTAAGGCTATATTAGAGAAAAAGAAGAAGACGACGAAGAAGAAGACGCTTGATATCTTCTAACATGAAGCTCCAAGAGCATAGGAGCTGCAAGAACCATCGTGTTTGAACAAGGGAACGAACGAAGACCAAGATGATGATGAGAAAGAACGCTTGCGTTCTGGAAGGGAATCGATTACGATTCCCAAGCTTTCTCCAGCTGCTCAACTGGGTCCTTCTCTCGCTCTTGTTGTTACCTGCTTCGCTCGACGCTCTGTAGCTGTGCGTGTATATAGCGGCCAAAGGAAGCACATGATGATTGGAGATTCCACTTGTTTTGAACGATGGAAGTGCGTGGAGCTGGTGCTGCTGCTGCTGCTCATGGACCACCAAAGTCACACACTTTCACGCAGCAGCCAAAAGAAACTTGTGTGTGCCAGTGGTAAACAGCGAGGGTGAAAGTGCAGGAGAAAGCTGGAAACAGAGCAGTATTCGCAAGTGTTGCTTCCTTTCTACAACACTCTTCGACGCTCTTCTTCGAGCTTGTGCTGTGCTGCTTCGTCGATTCAACGTTTTACCGCTCAGACTGCCGTTCCAAGGGGGAAAAGGCGGTGAAAGCGAGGGTGAAAATTCAACTCTTTAGATGGACTAACTGTAGTTTGAATTTGAACGGATTCGGACTGGTGAAAGTTGAGTGAAAGTCGGTGAAAGTGGAGAAAGCACTAAAATTTTCAAATCCTCGGATGCTGTCGGTGTTGATATTTTCTTGCTGAAAAACTCATTTTTCCCTTCCTTCTTCTAGGCTTTTCCTAATTGCTGCCAAGAGAAAAAGTGTCCAAATTAGTTGTTGGAACAGAAAAAAAGGAGTCGTCACTCCAACGGAGGGACTTGTACAACTGCCAACGTTGTTCTTGTTGTATACTGTTGCTGATCTAGCCAGGTAGTTGGTTCCTGGAAATAGAGACAAAGAATTGTGTAGTGCTTTCTCCCGCGAACGCATCACAGGTGCGCTAATTCCCAGTGATAAAGTAGTGGTGTTTTCTCTTCCAGGGATTTATCCTGGACTAACCGACTAAAGACTTTGCCTAGTAACTCTTGGATGGTGGATTTTAAAGGGGGGAAGAAAATGTAGAATTTTTTAGAAGAGTGTCTCAAATCCACTGCTCAAAGCAAGAAGCCTGAAATTTTCCAGGTGAAAGTCAAAGTAGGTTGGTTGTTGTTGCTGTGCCAAGTTAAATTAAGGATTTCTTCGAACCGCAAGTACTTCGAAGAGACTTGTTCAAAAATAACGTTAGGAACATTAGTTGACAAGAAAAGTCGTCGATGGGATGAAGACACGGGGTGAAAAGGTGTGTTTGGAACTTTCACCGGTGAAAGCGTAAGCTTTGAATCCCGGCAGTGTTTTTCATTGGAGTTGTTGGAAGAAAAACGACCTGTATACGCACACGCACGCACGCACTTCTTTTTGAGGCTCCCAAAGCCACACAATGGACAACAGGAGGTTCATTTTCGTCCTCCTTCCGTATCTCCTGTGGCTTTTCCACGGTAAGAGTTTGGTCTCGTTGTTTTCGTTTAGTGTGTAGTAGGTTGGAATTTTTCTCTCACAGCTGATTCGAGGACAAAATGAAAATGATTACTATTTTCTGTATATACTGTCTGTCGACTGTCGATGCCATTATTTGTTCGCCCACCTGCCAAGCTGGGAAATGTAGTTTTGATTCAGTCATATAATATTCAATACACAAGAAGGAGCAAGTACATAACATGTTTATTTAGCGGAAGAAAGGGAACAATGATGGGAAACGGAGGGTAGAAAGCCTGGGAGAAAGTTGCTCTGTGGTGGTGACAATATTTCTCATAGCTGCCGGTGAAATGGATGGGAAACACATTGAATATTCCAATGGCAGATTACAACAAGCGACTATTTGATGAGAAGAGACGGAGTCAAAGTCTGTAAATGTATTTGCGGCGGGATGTATGGAATGTTTTGTCATTTTTTAACATTCTCACAGCAAGAGGCGTAGGAGAAAGTTGTCGTCTGTCTGGGAAATAAATATCTGCGACTGGAATGGTTGAAGAAGAAGCATATACGTTTTGGCTCGCCTGCCGCCGTATATAATAATAAAGCTTGTGTTAGGAGTTGTGTGTATGTATGAGGGGAGGCGAAAGATCAAAAATTTTGCAGCGCTGCTGTACGTATAGATAACGTACCTGTGCGCGGCGTGTATCGATGGTGGAGGAAATGCACATGTTTTGTGGAGCAGGAATGGGTACGAATTGGGGCTGGCTTCAGAGTGAGGCTTGAGATCTGAGGCTCTATGCTGTTCTGCAGAAAGGAAGGCATACCTATTAATACTGATAGGTATATGAGTATGCGACTTCAATCGGAATTCAAATGTCAAGATGCATAAGTGTCAAAGCTGCTGAGAGAGAGAGAGAGAAAAAAGTTACGGATCCGCAATGAACAAGTGACAAATACAAAGAAGAGCAACTCTCTGCAAACCCATGTGCCAAGAAGGTTGCAGAAGTAGAAATAGAAACAATGCAAGTGCATGAAAAGGGCAGGTCAGGTGGGCGGATCTAAGGGACATTTGGGAGTCATGTTTCTTGCGGTTGTACTTGTCGCGCTCTCAGACAGACAGACTTGGTTTATTTCGGTCAAAGAGAGCGAAGAAGAGCTAGAGAGGTTTCCATAACAAGTGGCAAAAGAGTACTTGTTGTACTCGGCCCAAAAGTTGGCTCGAGTATTTCGCAAAGACTCTCGGAATTTTTTTTGTGTCTAAAAAATATACGGTGAGAAAATTTCGAGTCCGAATATTTAAGAACAAATACTTTGGATGCGAGCTTCACGAAGTTAAATTTCGGAGTTGCAAAAAATATTTGAAGCTCGATTTTTCAGGTGCGAAGAATTTTAATTTTGGAGCCATCACCGAAGCTCATCTTCGAGGGGGTCGGGGAATATATATAACCTAGATTTTGTACTGCGGAAGAGAAAAATACATGCCGATAATTGTGAGCGCGGTAAACTTTGAAAAGACAAATGTCGGCGGATTAGAACTTGGTCGGAGTATCTGAATGGAAGGTGTAGACATCGGCTCCCTCGGTCGATGGAAGCAACTCTTTTTCCAAGACATCCACACAAAGCTTGTAATCACAACATTAAGATTCTCCCTCCGTCCCCGCCATAAAAGTCAAGGAGGCCAGTAAGCTAACCAACCAGGGACCGTTTCGGCTCTTCTTTTGATTGTGCAGTTTCTAGAATCTAGAAGCAGCTCCAACTAAAAGTATATAGACATTTGTTATGCAAATCCAATAGAACTTGTTCCTACCTTTCTAGAACATTTCCACCAGGAGCCGAAAAAAGTCCTCCATCTTTTTCAAGTTGGCGGCGGCAAGAAAAGTGTGACATTTTCTCCAGGTGATTTCGTCACATGTGGATTTTGCGTGCGTACCTAATAGTAAGAGACAAGAGAAGAAAAACGGAGTGTGCCTTAGCAACGTACTTGGAGTAACTCAGGTGCTCAAAGTCCCAAAAAACCTAAGCCGCCACAATTCACCGAAATCCGTCCGCTGTTCTCCTCGCCACGTGCCACGGACGCTGTTTATATCGCCCACATGTTTCTTATAGGTTGGCTGCAACGGGGCTCGGCTGCCTCCAAGAAGTACTTGGAATACCGAGCACTTGTTGAGCTTCTGTAAAGGCTCATTAACCGCAGCGAGAGTGAGTGACTAACTTGAGACGAGCTAGTTGGCCGAAAAGGCCAAATTGTGGGCGGTCGATTTAAAGAAAAAAATGAGCAAAAGCTCTTTTTAAATGCCGCGCGGCTGGCAAAAGTGTAATTTTTGGTACCTTTTTGATGACCTCGATTTTGGCTACAAGCTCATCGCTTCTTTTGATTACCGACCGTGGAATGGAGATGAAAGGAAAGCTTCGCTATTTGCTCTGCTGGTTTCAAGAGAAGTCGGCGAGCTTCAGTGACTTGACAATCTCCAGCAGGACTTTAAGCAAGGGAGATATACACAATTTTTTTTCTTTAAAGGCAACCAAGTAATTATAAAATTTCTTTTGGGTTAGTGAGTAGGTGTATGAATGAAGCGAATAGAGTTGTTTGGTAATTTGGGTACAATTTAAAAAAAGTTTTTATTCAATTGTAGGAAATTCTATATGGTATATGTATATATAATCATAGTATTTTAAGGGTTTTGTTGGGTTGGCTATATATGAATGTAGAAATATTATATAAGAGCCAACAGTATATTTTGGTCAGGATATTATTTTTACCTGAATAACCCAACTTACGACAAGGTAGGAGTCAACTTTTTCCACAAGAATGTCTTAAGGTGAAAGCATCCGGCGTGGCGAAAAAAAGTTTGCCCAGAAAAAAAAGAATTGTCTAACTAAGGTCTAAGCTTCATAGCCTGGAAAGGACAAGCAAAAGTGGGAAACAAAAGTTTTTTTGTGTGGAACCTTTCTGACGAGTACATTTACTTGTACGTACATACTTGTAGCCAGGAATATAACAAAGTTGTCGTACCCTCGAGAAAGTTTGCTTTGCCTACAGAAACACATCATTAGGGAGGTGAAGATGCGCGGTGGCTGGCGATTTTTAAAATTTCCGCCCTTTGGAAAAGAATGAGTAAGACTTTACAATGAAGAACGGGCGGGAAATGGGTGTGGAATTGCAAAATAATTGTGTTTGTGGGAAAAAAAGTATTTGAGAGGACGGAGACAATTTCGCGGCATACTTTCGAATGTTCAGAAAGGTTAAGCCGGCTCTCCTAATGTCACCTTTGTGATATAAACAACGTTGGTCAAAGAAACCATAAGAAAGCATGTGTAGTAGTAGTACGAAGAGAAAAGCGCGTTTTGGTCTCTCTCAGCTGTTCTACTGTGTGTTGAGCGAGTTTTTTATTAGTGGAAAGATTTATTATGGGAGAGCGTTTGAGAAAAAGCTAAAAATTTGGTCCATAAATTATAAAATAATTCCTTCTGGGAACGTTTTCATGTCCCGGGCGAAAACAAGGATGAGATGCCCAAGGATTAGTCGGTCAGCCCGGGCAAAAGTTTTATATCTTTCGAGACCGTGGAATTCCCGCCTGGCCTAGTTTTCATAGTTTCTCTCCATCCAAAAAGGTTGTTTCCCGGTTAGCAAAATTTTGAAAGTGTATTATGCGTGGTAGTGATGGTGGTGCCTTTTCTACCACATGCCAAAAATTAAAAATCAAGTAAGCCGAGATGCGAAATCGGCGAATCATAAATCAAACCTAATTTACAAGCAAGCCCGTGTTGCTGGTAGTGGTGGGTGGTGGTACATTAATTAGCAACATGTTGAGTTTATTGTGTAGCTTGGCGCTTTGCGCTGGCGCGGGAATTTTGAAATTTGTACTCAGCAGGAGGAGTAGGCATTAGATTGAATGTACATCTGCGTTGTACAACGTCAAAAGGTGGTTTCGAGGTTAGTTGAACTTTTCTTGTCGAATGGTGACATTTGAAAAAAACAGAATGGAAGTGAAAGCGGTTGCCGCAGAGTTGATAGCGTTGTTAGAAACAGTTTAGAAGATCCATTAGCGAAAGGTACTGGGAATTTTGGCAAGGATTGTAAAGAGAAAGCCATATACAAAAGTATCTCAAAAGCCGTAATAATCATTTCAACAGAGAAAACAGCCGTGTATATGGTCTCCCAGAACATGAGAGGGAATACGGAGAGAGCAAATTCAACGACTTTCTCTCTTGATGAAATTTGAATGGAGTCACAGCAAAAGGAGAGGACCAAATACGAAGCAGAAATTCTTATGATGAAACTTGCAAAAGTGTCTTTTTGGGAACAAGAATTTTGTTGCTCAATCCGCGGCTTCTGTGCCATGGGCAGACACAGACGATTTCGTCATATGAAAGCAGGTAAACCCCGATTTATCCAGATATGGATCTGCTGACACGGTTGAAAGCCATTAGATTACCCGTTATGACAAGGCATACTTTCCTCTAAGATATGCATAAGTGAGTAGAAGAGAAACTGTCGTTTTGAGAAATTCACAAAGTTGAGTCATAAAAGAGAGGCTTGAGAGACCAGAAGTCACCCGGAACTTGGGAAAGTCAAATTCAGTTTCGGATTACTTGGTACCCAAAAGAGGGGTTGTCGGCGCACTAGCGCTGGAAGGTGGAGCTATGAAAAAATCCACACTTATTTCGTTAAACTGTAAGAAATTAGTTTCAGGGAAACGTCGATTATTCGAAATTTCGCTGTTCCGATCCGATATGCTTGGAAATCGAAGAGAAAAATGCAGGCCAGTATTTAGAAAGTTTGCTCAATTTAAAAAAAAGTAAGTCGAATAAATCTCCGTGCTAACCCTACTGAGATTAAGCTCCATTGAAATCCAATAAAACCTCTTTTTCTTGATAGAAATTTAAAGGAAATCCTCTTCTTCTTCTCTCAAAGTCATAGTGATTCCAACCACTTTGAACTTGAATTGAGGATACTGACTGTGTATACTACTAACTCTGGGAAATCGCTGCTGTTTAATGCAGCAAATAAAAATTCCAGAGGCAAACAATTACAAAATTACCGGCTTCCTCTACAAAAGCTTGGCTTTAAACTGCTTAAACGGGCATAGCGAACAATGGCAAGATACACCAAAAAAAGATTGTCCTTTCTTGCCAAGACTATGAAAAGAAGACGTTCCAAGTCTTCTTGGATACTTCGAGCAACTTTGGAACCGTTTGAAAAATTCACAGAGAGAAAGCCATTGACAAAAGCGGTTAAGCTGTCTTCGCCGTCATTCTTATTTGAGAAAGCTTCTTTTGTGCCTACTTTCACTTGCTTTCTCCGTCTTCTTCTTCTGCTTGTGTGTCTAAAGGAATTAAAATTATTTTGGTGGAGACATAGTTGCAATGCGGAGAAGTCAGTGATTTCGGAACCAACGTGGAAACTGTCTATATCTTTTTCTTCTCTGCCGAAGTCACCACAATCGTGACAAAGGCTAGAAACGTGATGGTCGTCATGGTCATAGAATTTTCCGTTGCTGCTTACTTCGTCCGAAGGTTTTTGTAACAAGCAATTTTTAAACTGCGGGAGATTCCCAAGAAGACGCTTGGTAAAAATTGATCCATTTTTATCGCTCTGATCCTGCTTGGTTTTCGAACTCGTGTTCTTTTATGAGCTTCAAGAAAGAAAGTTAAGCTACTTATTTTAACTTTCGGATTTTTGAACGAAACGATCACAAACCCAGTGTTCGATCAAGGTAATTTTTCAAGAACCGTCTAATTTTCTGCAATTTTTCTGCAACACCAAAACCAGGTCTTGGAATTGCGACATACTTTCTTGGCTACTTTTTGCTTGGCGAACAATCACCAAAAATTTTCGGAAAATTTTTCGGTCGACTGAACTCGCAAACTTTCCCTTCTACTTTTACTTACCTTTACCTTTTACTTTGTCGCGTGGAATTGCATGCATGTTCTACTTGTGCTCCAGGATAAAAAAATTCTTGAATGGTAGTTCTACTAAGTAGTCATGGAAAAGTGAACGCGTGTACGCTTTCACCAAAGAACCAGGAATCTATATTGGCAGCGACTTTCTCCACTTCCACTTTACTACTTCTGCCTGGTCTCACTTTCGGCGAGAGCCTTCTCGATGGCATCGTTTTCTACCTTTTCTTAAAAATTCCCGTAACAGTCTTTTCCAATTGTGTCCTTCATCACACTCACTTTTTGCTTTGCTGTTCTTGGTCACTGAGGAGATATTTCGTATTTAAGCTAATGGGATTTTATAATCCCTTATCCCTTCTTGGTTTCTTCTAGAATACTCGATCTGGATAAATTTTGTAAAACAAAAGTGAAAGTTTGTGAAAGTACCAAAAAGTTGAAAATGGCACAGAAAGCAATAAAACGATACTCGAGTTCTGGAGAATCCAACCATCTGATCATTGGATCTACTAGTTTGGGTTTTCCAACTCCAACAAGG
This sequence comes from Sphaeridia pumilis, assembly GCA_034698345.1. NCBI lineage: Eukaryota > Metazoa > Arthropoda > Collembola > Symphypleona > Sminthurididae > Sphaeridia > Sphaeridia pumilis. The sequence continues at coordinate 12,241 of JAQGBJ010002564.1, forward strand.
AGAAGAAGAACAAGGCAAACTTCTCAAAATCCAGTGCAGATTCAAATAAAAGGGTCGAACCCCCCAGAACACACATATATACAAAACTCGGATGAATCCATCCCAATAAATTTTGTTTTATCAACGCGGGTCTCTAAAGTAGTAGTGAATCTTGCGAAATTGAAACTGGTGAAAGTGGGGGATTCGGAACAAGATTTCTTCTTCTTCTCCAACTAAACTTTTTACTTCTTATTTCGGGTGGAGTGAAAGACGGGGAAAAAGAAGATGCTCGATTCGCGCCATTAAATTCTTACAAGTGTAACGTGAAGAAATGATATTCTTCTTCTTGGGAATTAAAGCTCGTTTCATCAAGAATTATGGCGCTTTCTGCAACTCATCTTCATACTGCTAACAAATCCAAGTTGGCTGGTGGAACAGCGACGACGACGACGGACAGGCATTTTGAATTCCAGGGGAAATTTACAAGACCAAGCCATTTTGGTCGAATATAGCGGCGTTGTAATGACCATCTAATTTCATTTCGACAAGCGCGCGCGCAATAAAGGCTTAAAAGCTGCTGCAAAGGAATTGATTAAGGGAGAGACGAAGCAGACATTCAGGATTCAATTGGAAGAGAACATCTGCTCAGAATGGCCTTCAGGTTAGCCAAAAAATTCTTTACAGATTTTGGACTTTAAATCTGACTTTAAATCTTGGTTCCGTGAACGCCAGGAGAAAGTCAGGTTAATTTAGCAGATGCAAATACGAGATAGCTATTACATTCAAGGTTTCAGCGCAGTAGTTTTGGAAACTTTGTTAGTTTTTCAAAGGCTTTCAAATGGCGACCGTGGCGCGCACCTTTTCAAAGTTGAACTTGCTTGGAAGAATTTTCTTTAGGCTTCCTCCTGCCGTGTTTTCACAGGGTTATGCAAAAGTGGCCTTTCTGAGTCTCCAAAAAAGTTCTGACAAGAAGAAGAAAATTTTCAAAGAAACCAAAAGTACCTATTGCAAAATGTCAAAGAAGAGAAAAGAGAAAGTTCAAAAATTAAGTACCTCTTAATATGCATGAATAACGCTTTGATAATAGTATTAGGTATGGAGGCTTTTTGGTGGCTTTTATCCTGAAACCACCAGGTGTCTGGGAGAGCTGCAAGACTGCGCATGCGCGGCAGCGCGCAGCGCTGCGCGCTGCCGCGCAGTTCCTGACATCTGCTCCCTGTCAGCAGAAATAAAGGCGGATGGCACTTGAAGAATGCTGATTTGAAAGACTCCCGGCGGCAAAGAGAGCATAAGCAATGTCAGCAGAAAATATTGCAAAGAAAAGGTTGAATACGTTGAGTCGGCTTGGTGAAACCGGGAGAAAGTGTTAAGATTGATCTCTCCTTTCATGCTGTCATTCCGCATAATTTTTCATCTTGGGATTACCGAAGCGGATGATTCTGACGTGGAGTCATCATAATGTTCTTGTTAGAGGCGGTTTCGTGTGTTATTCGCTCATTTGTTTTCACTTGATGGAATTTTATTAGCTGGTAGCACTTTGGATTCGAATTTATTTCGCTCTCCTGAATATCATGTACTGTTATCGAAAGAGCAATTTTACAGACAAAAAGTAAAGCAAGTCAATTTCTCTCTAATAACCCGAGAAATAAAGTGAGTAAAAAATTTATTTCTCCCACCATTCGCCAAACGTGCTAAGCCTATAAAATCCGTGACTTGCGTTAAAAAAGAGATTTTATGTTTCCAAAAGAAGAAGGAGAAGCAAGCCCGGCCCGACGTGTATTTAAGCTTCAAGCTACAGCTACTACATAGGCACGTGCCTTTGCGTAAAGTTTTGATGGCAAAAGAAGCCTAAAGTCGCTGAAGGAAGCAACTTCAGCTGGGCACGAATTCAAGTTTTTTTAAAAAAAAGTGAGCGTACTCATGTATACTACATGCAAAACAACATTTCTAAACAAGAATAATTTTTCATGGGGATGAGCTCCGCAGAGCCGAGTGGATGTACATATTTTGTGTGAAATTTAAGATGCTGTTTAATGCTAAAAGTTTTGGAGATTTCAATAAGTCGGACGGAAGATGGGACAGAGTAACATTTTTCTTTTGGAAAAATTTCGCTTCATAAATCAACAAGAATAACGGGATGAAGAAATCTGATTGACTTATTATAAGGTCAGTTGCTGCTGTGGCTGTGGGTTAGTTTTCGGATGTGCATGGAGCTGTAGAAAGATTCAAATACAGAATTCAAAAAAGGGGCGGGAAAAATTCAAAAGCGAAAGTTGTAAATAGCGCCTGAGCTTGAAATAATGGAGAAAGCTTTTGAAACAATAGCAAAGATTTCACTCCAATTTTGGTATTACAAGAAGCTTTCAACCGCAGCTCTCCTCATCCACTTGAATTTCTTGTTTACCAACGGAAATTGATCCCGTCAATTCGGCATATTCTCCCTTTTGTGACTCGAGGAGAAAGTGTAACAAGGATTCCAGTTTGTTTACCGGTCCATCCAACAAGGAAATTGCAACATCTCACCCACTTGAATCCACCTCAGACTTGCTCCTCTGGAACAAGAAGCAAAAGTGAAGGTGAAAGCTGCTGTTGGAGAAGCTCCGGGAAGGAGCGGCGGCAACTTTCGAAAACACAACGTTACTCCTAAAGCTCCAACAGTTTATATTCTCTCGACAGGCTTGATGGATGAAAATTTTCCGCTTTGACGTGTCGGAATGCAGCAGGAGAGAAATTCCGCACGACCGGCCACACACATACTTTGGCACTTGTGGATTACGAATTTCATGGCCTTTTTCCTCATAGTAAAAAAGAGACGTAAATGCAAAAAATAAAGTTTCTTGTGAGCCATATGGATTTAAAATAAAAAGTGTTGCGGATCACACAAGGGAGAAGCATGAGGCTGAAGGGTGGGCTCAACATAGATGGAAATGTTAAAAACACACATGTTTTCTTTACGACAAGCTGACGAGATGTGAAGAAGAGGGAAGCCTTCAATTCGTAGGCTTCTCCAGGCAATTGTTGAGCCCATGTTGTGGCTTCAGTATATCGGTTGTGTTGTGGCTCAAAAACATGGTAAATAGCAAAGACATTCAAGAAACCGTCGGCTCTGATCATGTTCACTCTTTGTTTGTGGAGCCCAGAACAATTTTGGAGTCATTCAAAGAAATGCCGTTTGCAGGCCCCCAGGGGCACGCACTAGCTGCAAGTGGGCGAATAAGGCGACCTAAGTTTTGCTCAGCAGCGGTTCTCCAAGAATTGGACTTGTTCTTATCTTGTATTATTACTCGGCACGCGCGACGGCGGTGGCGTTCAAGTGGAAGCGCCCTTTTGGTACTGCGGAGCATATGGGACCACAATGACGCTCATGAATAAGAAATGCGTATAGTTGAATCGTCTTGTTAAATAGCCTGGGAGCTGTAGGCGGAAATGGCAGCGGCAATCTTGGCTGCTGTATAGCTTTACATTTAAATATTAGGTGGATTGCTGGAGGATTCTCTATATTTTGGTGAAAGCCGCGAGGGATGCAGAACAAGACCAAGAAAGACAATTTCAAAGGGTTAGTAGTACCAACCAGTATCTGGATGAGTATTAGAAAAAAGCCCATGGGCTATAAGATGGAACCCTTTAAGGGCACGAATCTTTTATGCCGATCGAATGCCGCTTAAACCTAAA
>JAQGBJ010002565.1:0-15887 GCA_034698345.1 Sphaeridia pumilis
ACTCAGGGGGGCATATGTTAACTTGAGCTGAGTACTTAGTGCATTTTTGTTTTTTTGCGTTTTCTAAGTCTGAGAGGTATCTAGGGGACTCAGGGGGGCATATGTTAACTTGAGCTGAGTACTTAGTGCATTTTTGTTTTTTTGCGTTTTCTAAGTCTGAGAGGGTTAGGTTAGGTTAGGTTAGGTCGCTTATGACTACAACGCTACAGTCGTTAACGTCGTTAACTTTTTAATTACAATTAACGTTAAACTTTATCTTACACTTTAACTTGAACTTTAAGACTGATAAGAGTTGATCTTAGAATATTTTTTCCAGTCTTAAGATGAAACCTAATCTTACGAAAATCTCCGCAAGTCATTGCCACGGAAGTTATAACCCTGATAAACAAGAATAAACAATATACAATCATTTATTACATGTCTTATTCCACTTTTCACTGCATAAAGCAACATTATAAAATGTACTTTTTGCTCGTGACAAAGTCACGAGCGTGACAAATAACAGTGTTAAACCTATAAACTTACAATCCTATCAAGTTTCAAAAATCTAAAATGTTAAAATTGTTAAGATTGTCACTGACATTGTACACTAAATAGAAAATTAAATTAATACGTTTTTGTTATTTCTGTGTGCTAAAAAGCAAACAGAAACAACATTTGTACAATTGCATATTTGATAATGTCTATTTCTAATACAAAACGGTCAACAAAATTGTCATAAAGTTTTCAAACATTTTCATCAAATAAACCATCGATAATTATCTCAAAGTGTTAGTAACAAAAATAAACAAAACCACCATTTAAACTTGTTCGTTCTGATGAATACTCCTTAACGCTAAAGTGCTTTAACGTGTATTTACAACCAAATCAAATTAAACCTAACCTAACATAACCTGTTTCTCAAAGCTTCAATAACCTCACATCAATATACTCACAACACATATGATATGACAACAAAAAACTCACAACACAAATTAGACAAAAAGTATCACTGATAACCTTCAAACATTTTATTGCAAGACTAGCACATTACATTTCAATTTGTACAAAACTGACAATTTACTCAAACAAGAACAACTTCAACAAACTGCATCAGGCAAATTCAATGTCAATACATTTATTGGAACCTTTAAAACCGTATTGTTACGTACAAAAACAGTTAATAGAACATTTTACACAACTTCATTTGCACTGTAAACTGTATCGTTACGTACAAAAACAGTTAATAGAACATTTTACACAACTTCATTTGCACTGTACAAACTTCAAACCAAACCAACCATCGATGATTTTAAACTGTAAAATTTGTCTTGAAATGCATTGCCAATGAGAAAACATTAACTATGCAAGCCAAAACAGACCATACAGCCGAAACTTGTTAGCTTCAAAACGTACATTTCCTCCTAACCTACCCAACTTTCAAAATCTGCTCCAACCAACGATGAATGATCCAAATTCAAATGATTACCCGGTCTATATTTTGATAAAAAAAAACAAAATAACAACCGGACAATCACCTAAAAGTGAATTACTAATCCAAGTTTGTAATGAACAATATTTCCATCTTTGGGACGACCATTAAATCAACTTCAAGAGACAACCTGAACAGTATTTCGATAAAAACAACGAAATAATGATCAACCCATCTCTCGAAGCGACTTTTCGTTTCCAGATGAAAAGTTGAAGATCACTGCCAAATTCCGGAAAGTCGATGATAACAAACAGGATCGGCCTTGCATATAACTCAAGTCAATATTTGGTTAAACACACGACTGAAGATAAATGCATGGTTGATCTTGATGTTCGTCACAAGATCCAAAGTTGATAGTAGCTTGAAAAACTATTGCACTGTTCCGTCACTCAATCAAAAAATGAGAGGCGGACGTAGTGCAATTGTTTCTCAAGTCACATTAGGGAGTTCCAACGTTGTAATCTAAAACAAACAAAAAACCGAAACACGAACAAAATGAATGCTTACATTATTGTTTGTTAGTAACAAAAACAACTAAGCAAGCAATTCTGCAAACCTCCTTTGAGTTCTTGTAGATTACGTTGATTTAGCTGTAAATGGTCTTAGAAATCAGATCTAGTCAGCTTAAGTAAACTAGAAGTGATTTCAAAAAACCATTCACAGCTTCCTTCAGTTAGCCCAGCTCATTCCACAGTTGCTGTCCAAAATCGGTTGAAAAGTAGAGCACCATATTTTAATCGTTGCCCACCTATGACTTGAATAACATTCGGGGACCAACGACCAAATATGGTACCCTACCAAAGGTACCTTAAAACAAAAAACTTCTAAAACTAACATTTTCCAAAAACATAACCAATAACAACTCTAACTAAAAACATAAAATCCGAATTTATCCTCAAAATCCCCCTAGCTAACTTACCCATTAATCTAACCCGCCTAGATAACTTACCCATAAAACTGACCTTACCCTCTCCCCCCAAGAAAGAAAACAAAAAATTATCCAACAAAGTTTATTCAAACTTTCAACTTACACGTTCATAGAGGCCCAGCTAACATTCAAAATGTTGACAAATCCCTTGAGTTTACGGCGAGTAACGTTGTTGTAGAACATGGAATTGAACAGCTTGCAAACAACGTCCCGAATGGATTGACCGGTGACGAACATCCTGCCTCCAGTAGTTCCGTTCAAGGTGATCAAGAAAATATTCTTGTGAATCTGGTAAACATCCACTTTGGACGCAACGGAATAGTTCAGATCCCCGCTTTTGGGTAGGATTTCAGCGCGATGGGCGAAGTAATCGGTGATGAGGTCCCGGGTGGTACCTTTCTTCTCCATTGTGGTTGAAATTATACCGATGAGAGAAGCGATGAAATGGAACATGTCCTTGATGTCAACAGACAGCTTCTCCTCATAGAGTCCTAGCTTCGTACGAATGACAAAGGGAACATCGGATGAGAATTCCTCAGAATAGTCATAGGAAAGGAACATCTGTAAAACCAAAACCAAATTTCGAAAAGTTAGTTTAAGAACAAACGTTTGCAAAATTCTTTTTAAATTTGCATCCGCAAAGATCAATATAATCAACCATCAGTACTACTTGACACATATCATGTTAGTTTCAAAACTAACAAGTTAAACAATTTCAACATTGAAAACATCAAACTTACATCTCCAGTATGGTCCATGAGAACCGTAACCAGTTCGATGAGCCGTTGGTCGGTCCTACGAAGAGTGTACTTGTTCGAAGCGAGCTCATGAATAACCTAACAAAAAAACAAACTTTGTAAAAACAAACTCAACTAACAAAATCCACACGTCACAAAAATACAAGCTTCTCAAACATACCTCCAAAGATCTCATAATTTCAGTGTCGCTTTGCAAAGGAACTGAATCATAGCCCCAAACGTACTTCGGGACGACAGTCAGATTGTAGCTCAGCCAGATGGTGTTAGTGGTGTTATCTTCGGTGTCTTTCAAGACAAACGTTTCTTCACGAGGTGCCAATCGGATGAGCAATTCATCCAAATATTCCCGATTGAAGACAGGGTCGAAAAGGCAGTACGGATACTTGCTGAAAACTGCCTTGATGGTGGCTGCATTGCAGTTCTTATCCAAGTCCCCTAAAAATGAAATTGTTAACTTTGAATCAAACATTTTCTAATTTTCAACTTACTGAAATTCAAACGCCGTCTTGCTTTTCTCTTACCAGGCCTGACAGATTCGAACACTACAGACTTGCTAGAGCTGGAAGTACTTGAAGTAGAATCCACGTCGATAATTTCGAAACCACTTCCAGTCTCTTTAACTGGAGACTTTTTGGCACTACTAGATAAACCTCCTTCAGCCATGTTGTCTTCAACTACTGCAAATCCCAATTCGGCAACAAGTTCCTTCAGAGAGTCGTTTCCACTTGAGTAGATCAACCACAAATGCTCAACCCAGCTACCAAGCTCTGGATTATATAGCTCTTGGAACTCGAACATATTACGCACGAAAATCGAGTGGGTGAAGAAGGCGTGTCTAAGCCCCGCGGCATCTTCTACCACCTCCTTTGGAAATCCCTTGCTTCTATGAAAATTCCCCGTACAAATTCCTATGTCCTCGGCAGACATATCGTCGGGGACCACGGGACAGAAGGCGGTATTACCATCATCATCCTCAGCCAATAAGACTCTCGGGAATAGCTCTTTACCCTTGTACAAAGGAGTAAGCTTCATCCCCGCAAAACGACAAAAAATTTCCTTGCTGTTCATTTCCTCAACCTGAGAAACTCTCAAAGTCATCCTATTCAACCTACCTGACTCAAGACTCAATTTAGAAACAATATTATGACCTGGTTCAACTTGAGAAAATACGTGTAAATTGTCTTGTTTTGCTTGCGTCTGAACTGAAACCAAATTTTGCAACTCACTTGCTGTAACCTCAGGGTTTGTCATCCCTAGCACCAATTCGTCAATCTTAACCTTGAGCTTCTTCAAATTTTTGCTTCCTCTTTTACTCTTGCCCATCCTGAACTACTAGAACAAAACTGAAAAGTACGACAAAAATCACAAGACGAACAAAATACACAAATACGAACAAAATACACAAGTGCAACAATATACACAAGTGCAACAAAGTAAACAACCACTAACAAAAACCACAATTTAAACAAAAGACCGAGTACTAACAAAGAACACAAACAAGACCCTGCTAAAAGCAATGTTTCTCCCTTGAACTCCAAGACATAAATGACTCGATAACTGCGAAAATGATAATATATATCCAAGTAACCATAGATACATCCATCCCCATCACCTATAAATGTCTACCAAATCCAGTGTCGCGAATCACAGCAACGAGGGGGCGCCACGTGAGAGCGGATGCCTGTCGCTATGCCAAACGACGAACGCAGAAACGAAAAACGTCGGTGTGGAGCCAAGTAAGGTTTGTATAGCCTGAGGCACAGTCTTTGATGAGCAGACGTGATGGGATGAAAGACGGGCAATTCAAGTGGTTTTGTGTGTAAAAAATCACAATGAGTGGTGTATTACAAGATTTATTTAGTGAAATTGAGGATGTATACGGTACACCGTCAGGTTCCGAGGCAGTTGAATCTGGTGATGACCTAGGCGGAAATGGTGGGGATTTGGATCGGGGTAGTGATAATGGCGGGGTGATACAGGGTGTGCCTGGGGATAATAACGGTAAGTCAATGCCTTGACCGGAAGCGATGAATTTAAAATGAATTGATAATAATTGACAATAATTTTGTTTCTAGGGAACCAACTGCCAGGTCCTTCAGGTTCAAGGATTGATGAAGACGTTCCGGCGGGTGAAGATCCGCCAACTTTTGCCGATTACTTGGGGATTGTTGATGACACTGGACAAGCTCGGCAATTTGAAGAATACTATGGTCAAATGTTGAGGGAACTATGGTCAATTAATTTCAATCCAAGACACGTTTATTACAGCGACGTTCTACAGGTCAGTTTCAAGTTGAATGAATATAATGTTAATTAAGAATTTTAATGTACGAAATGTTCACTTTTTCGTTACAATTATAGGCGGATGGCGAACCCGAAGAAGTGTTGCAGAACTTTACGAGAGAGGTTTTGGAATATGGGCCTTCGTAAGTGGGAAATTTTTGCTGGGAAAAGTTTTTCGAAATTTTTTTCAAATATTTGTTTTTTGTAAAGTTAACATTAAATTTTTTCATCAGGCACTACAACGATTTCTTCCTCGTCGCATCGCATTCGTCACATATTCATATTTCGCATTGTTGCAGCTACAGGTGCGTGGGAGTCTTACGACTTAGTAGTTAGAGTCTTAAGACTAATTGTGTTAGTACTTGATTGTTTTTTTGTTTAGCAATTACGCTTGCAGATGTCCGTGGCGAGTTGGGAAGATTAAGGAGTATCTCAAGGGACCAGTAAGTGGATAAATTGTTTTTAAAGAAGATGATTTGGTCGTAAATTTATATTGTTTTTCACAGCGTTACAAACGAACACGTTTCAGCCAGTTCACTCAGCAAAAGTTTTACCAAGTCTTGAGATACTATGCTTCAGGTAGGTTTGTTTGTTTTGTTTGCTTATTCGCAGACATTTTAATAATTTCATCTTTGCAGGACAACGGAAAATTCTGTTTCTCAAGATTGGCGGAAGAATTTACAAGGACTTTTCTGATGCACCCACTTTGAGGCTTCCTGGAGTAACGAAAATGTTTGCAGAATTTCAATTTCGATCTTGTAATTATGTCGATGGGATGAAATGCGTTGAAGATTTAATTACTGACGTTGGAGCTAGTGCACGAGACAAGCAAATAATGGCGAGCCAGTTTGAACGTTATGCAAATGCTGGGAACAAGCACGAAGCCATTCTTTTGCAAAAAATCATGGACATATTTAGGAAGGCGCCGTGTTCCCCGATTAGTGACATAACTAATTATCCTGAATGGATTGATGATGGCTTTCTTGCAATGAAGAGGAACGATCATAAAGCAGTCAAAAATGCTTTTGATGTATGGGGTGCACGAACTTTGCGTTTCCGGCTAATGGATTACGTAACCATGTACACTGCGAAGGATTGTGTTCCAAGATTTAATGCCGGAGTGGATCCAATTTACAAAACTTATTACAGTTTGGCGAAATCCATTGTACTCGTTGCTAAATTTTTGAGATTCCAGTTTGGCAACAGTAACGAGAAGGTCAGAGAATTCTTAACTGTTTTACTGAAGATTCTAGAGAAGAAGAACCAGAAAACAAACACAATTGCCGTTGTGTCACATCCGAGCGCTGGAAAAAACTGGTTTTTCGATGCCATTTTACATTTTTACGGTAATGGAATTTTAAGTCTTTTTCAAGTTGAAAAATGTTCTTATTGTTTATTTTGTTCTGCAGGAAATTATGGTCAGATTGGCAAAGCGAACAGGACAAACGGCTTTTCTTATCAGGTAATACCATGACGCTAGTTTAGCCAGATTTTAATGTAATAAATTTTTCAATTTTTGTTAGGATCTGGTGAATAGGCGGATAGGATTGTTTAACGAGCCTAATTACGAGGATTCCGAAATTGATTTTTTGAAGGTATGTTTGTTTTGTTAATTTTCGTATGAATTGTTTGTCATTTGTTTGTTTGTTTTTTACAGATGCTTCTGGGTGGTGACAATGTTAAGGTTAGAACTTGTGTATTTTGTTCGTAACAATTAACCAATTTGTATTAATTAGTTCATAATTAATTATCAATTAACCAAATGTTTTACAGGTTAGAGTCAAGTGCAAAGACGATATGCCGGTGCACAAAACACCTATTATACTTTTGACTAATGATTTTAATCTTAGCTTATTTAGTCACGAAGCTTTCAAGCACAGAATTGTTAAGTATGAGTGGAAACATGCTCCTTTTTTGGCACATTGTACTAAAAAACCATATCCTTTGATGTGGTTTTATCTTTTGAAGTTATTTGATGTTCATATTTCAAAAACAAGAGCTGCTAGTCAATTTGAACTGGAACCAAGTAGGGATCCATTGCGATATGTACATAGTACTAAAGACTACGGGCAGCCTTCTTATGGATCGAGGAAACGACCTGCTCTTACTTCCGATTCATCAAGTGACAGCAGCGATGACGAAGGCCCATCCATTCCAAAGAGAAAGCCACCTCCTAATTCCGGAAATGGTGGTTACGATGCGGATGAAGACTCTTCTGACATGGAAACGGATCAGAGAAGAGATCAAAATTACGTTGGAATCATTGACGACTTTATGGAAAGTGATCTTGATGTAACGGACGAAGAGTGTGAGGCAAGATTGTCTGAGTTTATTTCTAGAGTTCGCGGCAACTTGTGATCCTTGTTTTGGAGACTGATGTAAATAAAGTGAGCATTGAGAATAGGGGGCCATTCGCTGTTTATTCCTCGAAGCGTCAACATGTATTCTCGTTTTTACGGTACCAGTGGGGCTGTTGTTGCTGGTTATGAAACTGGCGTTTGGGGGGCTAAAGACTTGGAGGAAGTAGGATGGTTCGAGCGTCATAACACAATCTGTGGTAGACTAGTTGCAGGTCACACGATAGGACGCTGGTGCAGACGAATGTCTATGGATGAGTACGAAAAGTTTAAAATCACCGCTACAAATTCCCCCAATAGTGTGTTGAAGGGAAAATTGTTTAAAGATTTCGAAACAAATTTTGAGGTATACGTGTCAGAAGCTATTGACGCCATTCTGCAGAGTACTGTTCGTCATCCTTACCCGAGGCGTTGGGCTCAAGCTGGAGGTTTCGATTTGCCATTTTACGTCTCAGCTTTGTGGGACTGGAACGTGTTGCTACTTTTACGAGCTGCTTACAGGTATTAATGAGGAACCATTAGGAAAATCAGGAGGAACCTTGATGAGGATTTTTGTTTAAACAAATTTTACAATCAATTATTTCAGAGTTCCAGAAGAACCCACCTGGATCAAGGAGAAGCTGGAAGTTATAACTTGTTGTCAAATTATAACTGAAGACGCTTGCGAGCTTGGTAATAAAATTCAGAATTGTTTGTGTTTAACAAAATTAACATTTTCAACAAACTTTTTTCTTGTAGCTCTTCCAAGAGGGCAGCAACATGATGCTAACGAAGTTAATTTTAGCTTTGTTGATGATGTTGATAAGGCTTTGTCGGAATATTTGCAGGACGATGAGGTAGTTTATGATATTATTTGTCTAAAAAGGGTAGAAAATATCTTTTTGCAAAGTACTAACAAATGATTTCTTGATCGCAGGAAGTTTCTGCGGATGCTGGCAACGCCGCGTGTTCAAGTTCTTGTAAAGCCGCACCGAGTTCACTGGAATCGAAAATGGAAGGCAAAGAAAATAACTTCCCGGAGCGTGAGGAAGAACGGCAGAAGGCGATAAATGTTGGAGCTGCTAGGATTGAAGCTTCTGTTAAGTGCCCAGGTAACGTCAACGAAGACTCTAGTTCCGAAGAGGAAACGGATTCGGGAGACGATACGGGTTCTACTGAGTCTTCATCTTCAGACGACTGCACTGTAGTTCCTGAGAAGAAGATTAAATGTATTGTAATTTCATCATCATCTTGTGAGAGTTCCGATTGATTTTTGATCATGATAAAAATGTTGAAAAGTTAGCTAACAAAACTTTATGCCGCTTTTGTTTAACATTTACTTTGTATTCATGTTCTTTTGCACCAAATATATGGGCGGAGCTATGTGTCGTCAATGTAGTAGTCGGGAGTTTGAATAGAAGAGAATTACGTTATTATATTTTTTTGCGGAACGACAACGACGACGATTACGACATGTGTGTTAAGAGGTACTTTTGATCATCTACCCCTACGTTAGGAGTCCGGGAGGAGGGGCTTAACGCTCTGCAGAACGGTGAACACATGCCATGTGAGCACGGTTCGCCTCCCGGTGGGCCTAACATTTTTGCTCACACGTTTTGGGAACCATTGTCTGTTAGAGTCGGGGACGCAGGCGACGAGGACGGTGCCGTAGCTCCCGCCACAATGGACGAGACCGAGACCAGGAATAGTGCAGCTGTGACATATTCAGACTCCAGCGCTTACAAATGTTGTCCGCCATGTGACAGTGAGTTGAAATTGAAATCGTCATCGATTATAAATGTTTAAAATGTTCTGTTGATTGTACTTTTCAGTAAAGAACAGAGTATCAATGCATAGAGCCGAATTACGCCTGGGAACATTCGGCGACAGCCACACTGCGGACGAAAGGCAGTTGGCAAGATTGGGCTTTTTCGTTTGTGGGACAGAACGAAAAATTGTTTGCTTCTGCTGCAAACTCCACTATGACTGGCCGCTGAAGAATCAGCTCATCCTGCACTTGCACAAGGCGCACAAGGAAAAATCTCCAGATTGTAAATTTGCCGCTGATCCTGCGTCTTCAGGCAATGTTGACATACCCTGGTTAGTTCGCTAAAAACCTTGAGGAAAAAATTTGTATTAACTTACCATTTTTGCAGGGATCCCAAAAACAAAACTAGATGGTTCAACAGGTTGAACATCACTTATGTGCATGGACCTGCAAACCAACAAATGATAACTACATCTTTTCGCGAACAGTCGTTCCAAGATTCGGATTGGAATCCAATGAGTAAACCTGATATAAAATTGATAGCAGAAGCAGGATTCTATAATATCGGTTTTCAGAATACCATATGTTTCTACTGTCATGGCGCCCTCACTTGCTGGGAAGATAAGGACGACCCATGGATCGAACATGCGAAATGGTTCCCGTCGTGTAAGTTCCTGCTCATGACCAAAGGAGAAAACTTCATAAGTACTGTAAATGTTGCTTTCGACAAAATAATACTTGGTGGAGAAAACAACATGGAAGAAGTTGTTAAAAAGCTGGAACTTGGAAACGAGTCATCGGTGGAAACAATAGGTAAGCTCAACTAAACAATGAATTTCATACAAATGCTAAATTTCAAACTCCACAGAAAACGGTCCAAAATGTGTGGTTTGTTACGAACAAAATGCAAGAATTCTCTTCCTCCCATGTCGTCATCAGGTGACTTGCGGTAAACATTCGATACTTTTCAAGAAATGTCCATTATGTAGAGTCAATATTCTTGCCATAGTTCAAAATTTTTTTCCGTAAATAAAACAAGTTGTGCATAAATAGCCTCAAAAAACTTTCCATTTAACAATATGTCAAGTAACAAAACTACAAAACAATACAACCATACAAATCTGCAAACTTCATATATGTATACTTCAAAACAAACAAAACTAGAACCATCAAACAAATATCTGCAATGTCTACATGTAATTTCTTGAGAAACAATACTCCGAAGCCATGAAAATCTGTAAACTTTGGATGTAATATGCTTCACACACGAACAAAACTGACAATTTAAGAATCTAAAACTTTGTGTGTACAAATATTCGAAACGAACAAATCTAGAAAAGCAAACAAATGAGACAAAAATGTAAGTCGAAATGCTCAAAAATGTAATAAATACTGTCGATTAAGTTGTTATAAAACAAACAAACAAAATGAACAAAAATGCAAAACTGAAAACTAATTTGAACACAAGTATATTTCGATACGAATCAATCTTTATTCGCAGTTTCCAAATTACAATTCAAAGGATTTTTCAATCTTGTAACCCACAGCCCAGGCCGGAACAACTTCTGAAAATGAAAAATGTTAGTTTTTATCACACTAGAAAGAAAATATCAACTCACATTTTCCCTTCTTTTGACCCTTGGACTTGATTTCCTTGAAAGTTTCACCCATTAACAACTTGAGGGCCTCATATTTCTTCTCTTCAGGTTCCGTTGAACTTTTCGCATCATACATGGTATGCTTCCACATCTCGTTAGCTGGAACGTCCACAACTTTCTCAGTTTCCCAACACTGAACGCGAAACTTTAACATTTTTTCAGGTTGAGACATTGTGTAAGTGACAAGTTTGCCATCATCCATCTGTAAAAACATTCATTAAAAAACAATCAAGTATGATTTTTCAAAACAACTTACCCTTCGGCTGCATGTGTGTTCCGTCACTTTCGTGTCCAAGTCTTCTTCGTCAGAAAACAATTCAAAAATTCGAGCTTTCTTTGATGGTGTAGCCATTTTAGGTAACCCTTCCTCAAACAGTAATTTCAAATATTTGAAAAAAACTTTGACCCTTTCCCTAGAAAATGTAAACTGGAAATCGTCCCCTAAAACAGTAGCAAAAACTTTTTCGCAACAGTCTTCAGAAATCGCCTCGAACGAATCTTTGCTAATTCTATTGCGGATGTATACGGCAACAAAGCAATACTCGTACTGCTCATGGAAGTACCGCAAATGGCCAATGTCTATTACTTTCTGCCAGAAGGGGAAACGTCGCGGAGCAAACCTATGGAAATCCTTTAATACTCGTTTCACAATCCACTGCAGCTCCATGATTGTGTATACACTTGAACCAGCATATGATGCTCCTTTTATATGAGCAAGGAGGGGAGAAAACAAAGATGTTCACTTATGTACAGATGTAGGAAGCGTCGCGCCATAGTTGTAGTCGTTAAATTCTGAAAATCAAGATTTAACGACAGGCAATTCCCCGAGTTGAGTTAGTCTGAAACAATCTGTGAAGCGCGACGCTTGGTTCAAACTTTTCAAAACCCGTTCCGTTCCTAATTTCAAAAATACTACAGTTTTGTTAGTAACAAAACAAACAAGTCTGTAAGATGGAGAGACTACCTTCTTTGAAAAGACATTATTCAATTTCTGGAGCGGTTGTCTTGGGCATTCCAACTGGTACATGGTACCCAGGGGGATCAAACGAAACCATGACTTCGTTTTGGCCACGTCACTTCTGTGTTGATGGAAATATAGTAGCTGGAGTTAGTTTTGATTCTTGGAGTAACCCAATGTTGCGAGACTTCGTCGCACAAGGTTTAGCTGCTCCGAGTTCGCAAGATTATATTCTTAGACGTGAAATGCAACAAAAATTTGCCCAATCGAACGCTGTCTACTGGAAAGAAATTAAAACTGCAATCGAAACCAAAAAAATGTTCAGTCCCTTCGAATCAGCTGGAACTTTTGGCCTCCCCTTCACCACTCATAACCCAGAAGTTTGGTCGTTTGAAGTCCTGTGGTACTTGAGATTTGTGTACAGGTAAATTCTTCAAACTCGAATGATAAAAATATAATTTACTTATGTGCATTCATTTCTCATTATAGAATCCCATCCCTTGCTACACAATCTGACCAGAGTGGAAGTTGTAACAACCAAACCCACGCCATGACAGAAATTGCCAACTTCTTTGGAATCCCATGCACTCCAAGACCTGGACCAAGTATGTGGCAATACAGATTCCCAATTCCAACTGTACCATCAGCTTCCCAATCTACGGAACAATCAACACGGGCCGCCGAAAGTTTGTTCACAACAAACCCACCAAGACCATCCCTTTCTACGGAACAACCACAACAGACCGGGGAAAGTTTGTTTGAAACAAATCCACCAAGACAGTCCAGCACCACGGAACAACCAACACGGGCCGGGGAAAGTTTGTTCGGAACAAATCCACCAAGGCAATACCACTCTACGGAACAACCTACAAGGGCCGCCGAAAGTTTGTTTGGAACAATTCCACCAAAACAAACAAATTCTACAACTAATGTTCCCAACAATTCACCGCATGATATGGCAATCTCCAATGTCATGCATGGAGTGTCTCTTGTGAGTTCCAACCAACTTCCCACAACGAATTCCCTCACCTATGCCTTGTTTGAGTCTGGTGTCAATTCAACTTCAACTCCGCCAAACAGCCCACCAATGGACTTTAGTTCAACAAGAACTGAAGTGAACGAGCCCATTCAACGAGCTAACCATGATTGCCGAAACCTCAACACTTCTCGAAACCCGAATACTTCATTTGCTACTACGCTACCCTGCTACAAGGAATTAACAGTTCGGACAACTACGAATCCCCTTGCCACAACCAACTGTACTGTTGCTTCTGACCATTGCTACACGCAGAAACCGGGAGGTTTTGCGGCTAGAAAAAATAACGGCAGTAGCCAGCTTCTGATTACATCCATGTGCACTGCAAATCCGCCAGAAACCCGAGCCGGTAACCAGGGACTGATGATGAATTCCACATCGTCTGGAACAACTTTGGCTGCAAACGTCGCTGACAAGTCTGGACAGGAACGAACATTTACTTCAAATTCAGCAAATCCAGTAGCGACAATTGATAATGGCCAATCCAATAACCCCGGAACATCTTACGGAATCTCCCAACCGCTTCCTCAATGTGAATTTCCTGCCAGCGATGCCGCTTATGAGTCAGACTACATGCCCGAAGATTCGTACGAAACAGTAAGTCAGTTTTGAATGGTTTTTCCATTGATAAATTTTAACTATATTTGATGTTTAGGCAACCAGCAGTGTATCCGTGAACCCCAACCAACTGTCGCCCAATCTGGGATTCAATGATCATCAAAATGCCGGAAACTTACGTCTTATCAACACTGCGCATCGTGGAAAAATTTACAAGGCAAAACGCGGACGACCAAGAGGAAAAATGTTTTAATATAAATTAACATTTCAGACAAAAAACTAACAAACATACAACACTAACAAAGTTGACATTGGACTAAAATTTTGTTCGTAACAATTTTTAATAAACCTAAATTCAGCTGTCAATTGTCAAATCTCCAAGAATCAGTACATTGAAAAGAGAACCGCAACTTTCATATAAAACATATCAGATATAATCTTAGACTTATCTCCTTATTACGTACGCCGACTAGCTATAATGCATGAAAAAGTCCCTACAAAAACCGGCAACACAACACCGGCAGCACGGCAGGAGCGTTGGCCAATGAGGAGCGGGGGCGACGGAGGCCGCCTCCCACGCGTCTGTACGCAGCGCGCGAGGGACCAACGACGAACAACGATTCCCTCGCCACTCGACTCCTGTTGCTGTTGGGTTGGCTTCTGAAGGACTAGTTCAGTAGTAAAGATGGCTCCGCTCGATAAGTAAGTTTCATTGTTTCTATTTTTGTTCGCATCAAAAAGGACTTTTTAAATTGTTCGCTTTTTTTAAGGACACCAAGGCATTCCATCCAAGAAGAAAGTCTGAACCGCGATGATGATCCCTCTGCCGACGTCGCCTGGCCGCCGTCACCAGGTGTGTTGGACTTGACAACCGACGAACATTTACCAGACACAGAGTCGGAGGACACCGGAAATGAGACACCTGTAAATGGAAGTTCTCAAGCGGACGAAACTGCTTCTTCAAGCACTGCAACTGGTTCCAGTTCGACCGAATCGGAACATCCGTGGCATGAGGACCGTTGGTGTTTGGAGCTGGTTAAGGATCTATGTTTTGAATGCAAAAAGTCTCTGTGGGCCAAAAGAATTGCGTTGGTTTATCACACTGACAAGACCATATTTGCGTTCCGTTATCCTTCGGAACATCCCTCCCTGAAGATCTGTGAAGTTTGTGAAGATATTATTCGTAGTCGCGAATATTATTATGAAGACGTGCATGAGTCTAATACTTTTTTTCAATCAAAGTATTTTGTAACTGTCCTAATGGATGGGATTGCTTGAGAATACACTTAATTTTGGATGTTTTTTTTGTCAAAAGCAGATTTACGAATATTATTGAATGACATTCTTGGCAATTAATCACATGTCCGTATTCTCAGGATCAAGTTTAATGTTCCGTAACATTTTTCTACATTGATAATATAAAATTGTTACGTTTGTTCGTACATTTTAGTATGTTTGTTTTGTTCTTTACATTTTTTGCTCAATTTAGCGTTCAAGTTAGTACTCTTGGCAAATTCAAAACAAAGTTGATGGTACTGCATACGTCATCGAACTGCAAGTATTTTGAAATTTCTAGGTAAATATTTAGGTATTAATACAATTGGAAGACTATGAAAGTGGCTTGTGGAACAATTCAGAATGTTTAGGTACAAATTGGCAGTTTTTACACCTCATTAGCGACCCACGTACCATGTATTCATATGGCATTCTAGTCAACTTTGTTTTTTAAATATCTCCGGAATTAATTACAGTTACGTGATGAAATTTGTCAGGGCCGGAGCTCCTGACTCTGCTCTTTCGATGGAATCCGGTTTCAAGTCTGTAAGTTGAAATTTGGAATTTTCAGAGCCCGTTAATGGAGGACGCACCCTGTATAAATAAGCCATTTTAATCAACTTTGTTTTTTAATTATCTCTGGAACTAATTACAGTTACGCGATGAAATTTAGCAGGGCGGGAGCGTCTGACTTTGCTCTTTCGATGGAATCCAGTTTCAAGTCTGTAAGTCAAAATTACGAGTTTTCAAAGCCTATAAATAGAGGTCGCCCCATGTATACATAAGCCATTTTAATCAACTTTGTTTTTTAATTATCTCTGGAACTAATTACAGTTACGCGATGAAATTTAGCAGGGC
>JAQGBJ010002566.1:0-15885 GCA_034698345.1 Sphaeridia pumilis
CTTTCATTGATGTACCAAGAGATTTTGGCGGATGGGAAGGATTTTGCGGTGATGCAATTCAGATCCAGAAGCTCGCCCACTTGATATTCCGCTTTGATGACGCCCATGATTTGTGGCCCTTCAGTCGGCAGATCTGCGAACGGAATCAAATGTGTTTTGTTCATTCTTCGGATGTGGTACAATACAAACTACACAGCGACAACCCACAGTAGGCCGCATCATTCACAAGACGAAGAAATCAATCCATAGCTGTCATATTCCTACGAGATGTATGTATTTAGGCCTTTTGAAAAGGTGTTCTATAGCTGGATGTAAACATCGAAAGTTGAAATGGTACGGCTTGAGCCGTTGTTGCTACTACGGCTATGTCTACGTAGAATGCAAGACAGACAGATTGCTTTCATTTCATAAACGTCCTTTTAGCTCCAAAAAGGAAATGCCTCTCTTGCAATTTTCCGCCCTTTTCTCCCGTGTATTTTAAGTGAATAGTAAAGCGTGGTGGCCGTAGAAGAACTAGTAAAAAAGTAACATTTCCAAAAGGTGGAAAGGCGTGAGAATCGAGGGAAATGACTCGGCTCCAGCGGCCAATTTACAAATCGAAGCCAATTCATTTCGGAACAAGAAAAATGGATCATGGACTCTCGTTCAGGATACAACATTTCAAATGGCGCTTCATGGGCTTTCCCATATATTCACTAAATGCTCCCAGTTGGCTTCAGAAAAATATTCTTGAAACTTGGATAGGGCTGGGAAGAAATGGACATTGAGTGGGTAAAAAGCTGGAACGTAAAAAAAGAGAGATGAAACAAACTGGCCTTTTTATTGCTAAAAAGTAATGTAATGTGGTAAGGGCCATATGTTCACGTACTGACACTAGAACCACCACCACCGACCTGGACTTTTATGGCCATGGATTTTTACCATGGTCTTTTGTAGTGGAAATGCAACAGATGCCCTCGTGAATTTTAAAGCTGGATTCGCCAGAAGGTAATTTGAATTGGGCATAATTTCAGCTAGGATCAAGGAAAGAACATGTTCAAAGATATGGCTTCATCGGACCTTGTCAAAGACTTACATAACTTGTTCAAGACTGACTGAGAGAACTTTTGAAATCAGAGAAGCTGGGGATAGTTGACAGATACTGTGAAATTCGAAACCGATTCCTGCCTGCCATCAAGTACATGATAAAAGCAAGGCGTATTGGCCTATGGGAAAATGTAACAAGAAGCAATAGAGGAAATTGAAACAGGCGAGCCCAGATGATCGAGACCAATATAATGTCAAGTCGTCTAAGCAGGTGGTAGATAGTAGAAACAAGTACCTATACGTAACATTGAACAAGCATTAGCAAAAGATACAAGAAAGGAACCCGATCTCATAAATAATTTGATCTATAAGTGAAATAGCTAAAGGGTAAACTAGGAGGAGGAAAAGATAGAATTTTGCAATCACAACCTATGTAGATTATCAGAGGTTCTATAAAGAATTCATCCTGTCATGTTTCGCCTCGAGATTTACAGGTGATGGGCTGGATTGAAGCTGACTTTTACAAGATTACGGGATTCTATAACATGTCTGACATGTTCATAAGCTGTTTTGATAGTTCAAGTACTAGCATCAGTGTGTGATCGATAACCGACTTACGTATGATCACAAGACGTCCTTCAGCTTGATCGGTGATGAATCCAGGAGCTTCTGCAGATACTTCGCACCTATACAACATTCCAAAACATGTATTCCTTTAGAATGTTCAAACAATCGAAAATGTTACATTTGGAACATTTCAACTTACCGGTAAACTCCAGACGTCTTCATTTCCACCCGATGTAACCACACCCTCTGATTAGAAGAGCGTTCCAGCTGAAAATAGTAATTTACATTGTTAATGCTGTTTTAATGGATTTTGATTTGTTTACACACTCTTGTAATAGCGGGTAGTAACACAACCTGATTTGACTGCTTCCATCCTGATTTCTACCAGCTTACCAGCAAGCGATCATGTTTGTTTACTCCCTTTCAACCCCAGCTCTGCTACAACTCTGACTTCACAGAACATCATCACGATTTTACTACCATCTAAATCCCCATTCGCTCAACCTTCAAAAGTCTGTTTTCACTCACTGCTGCCTACACGTATATCCCTTAATATTTACAACTACCATTAAATATTTAACGGTTTGAATGTAAATTGATTCAGCCCGGACTATCTGTACCTACAGGGACTTTTTCAACTTTCCTTCAAGCCTAGCTTTAGATCACCACACAAGCACACACAACCGTATCTATCCTGTTTTCAACTCACGTCTCGCTAACGTGTCTTGGTGCCACTTGAACTTTCAATCATTGCCACGTTTCCCGGTAAATGTCTCGACAGTTGGCTCCTGCCTGGTGATTTGTAGGAATTTTTCTTCAAAATCCCAACAAGAAGATAGCAAGTAACTGCATCATCCCTCGACTTGTCTGAACCTTTGTGGTTCTTGTGGATCTACCTTCTTCTTGCTAGCCCACTGTCTATTTGACGGTTATTGAATTTAGATTTCTCCCTCTTCTATTGTCTCTAGAAAATATTATCACTCTTAAATCACATATACCATTTCTTACATCATACAAATACTGAAATAGAAGAAAAGTCTTCTTACATCCACATGAACACCATCAACCGGATGCACGACGATCTGAGGCTTGAACCGTGGGATGTATCTGAAGAATTCTTCATTGTCCTTGTACCATTTCACCGAATACAAGTGTTCTTCCTTGTCCTTGCTTTTGCTTAGTTCGAACCGGCATTCCAGGATTGCGACGGATCCCACTTTTGCGTGTTTGGGAACTTGGATGTGTTTGATCCTCAGCGAGTCAGCTACTGCAAATATAAAAATTCTCGATTATTTTTCGAATTTGATATCATTAGGCCCTCATCAAGGCCACGGGTCAGCCATGTTCTCCATTCGAACTGAATATTATCAACAAAACTAGAGTATAAGTATTCGGAGGTTTTTTCAATGTGGGAGCAATAAATAATGAGAAGAGATCATAAGGATTTCGTCTAAATGAGCTGAATCAAGTGCTTAAGGGTCACGAATGTTAATGGAAGAAGTACTGTGGCGATTTGGAGCCTAGAAAGACGATTTAGAAGTTTGTGCCCGAAATTTTCGGATATCGGCTCACTTTTTAATTATGTCAGTGTTTGTTGCCGTTTTGCTGAAAATTGTAAAATCGGACCCCGTACATATGTCGTTTTATCTCCGAAGGGGCTGACCCCTGAGGACCCTTTGAGTACTTTTTGGGTGCCAATGGGTCCCTTCCATGTCCTCGAGAAGTTTCAGCTTTTTTGGAAAACCGTTGGCCGAGTTATTGCCGAAAAACGTAAAAATTTCTAAAATTTAACATGGGCAACATAGGGAATCGAAATTTTGGAACGCTGCTGTGGCCAAACGAAGGGACATTTTCAAGAACGGACTTCTCGTAGGAATTGCCCTTAGAACCCTTAATGTTCAGGCCAAGTTTAAAGAAAATCCAAGACAAAAAGTTTTTTGACGTCAAAAAATCGCAAAAACGGCAAGAGGTTAGCCTTCAATTTTTATCGATTTTTCGACGTCAAAAAACTTTAGGTCGCGGATTTTCTTTAAACTTGGCCTGAACTTTAAGCGTCCTAAAGGCAATTCCGGCGAGAAGTCCGTTCCTCAAAATTCCTCTTCGTTTGGCCACAGCAGGACTTCGAAGGTACACTTGCCTATGTTCCCCATGTTAAATTTTGGGGCTTCAAAACTGGAACTGCCGTAACTGAGCCCAGGGATTTCCGTTGAAGCAAAAAAATTTCAGGGACAAAGAAGACACCCCAGCGTTCCTCAAAAGTATCTCAGAGGTTGCCTGTAAAGAACCCTTTCCGCTGAAAAAAATACTTTTTTGACTGCCATAAGATAACATTGCATTCCAGACCCGAAAAAACACCAGTGATCCGACATCCGACGCCAAAGATCCACGGGCTTGAACCCTCTTTTAATTTAGTTTAGTCACACTTTTTAGCATCTTCAACTATACCTTGCGACATTCAGCACTTCAAATTCCTTAAAAAACATACGGCAATACAACTAAACTCTTTTTAAATTTTGTAGCTTTCACCGCCACATCCGCCAGCGCCATGCAATCCGCAAACCAAACAAACTCTTCTTCTTTGAATCCAACGCTAGAAAACTACCTCGTCCAACAAATCTCCTACTACGGAACCGCTTACTTCAAAATCGACGACTTTTACTTCCAACGGCCCATCCACCGCTTCGCTTCCAACCAACGCGACCACGAATTCATAGTGTTTCCCGACTCAGCTCATCCAGAGGGCGCTGGACACTACATTCTTCTTTGGAAGCTGCCTTTGGTTCAGGCGACGGTCTTGGATCGTCGAAGTGCCTTGGAGGCTTCGGTGTATCAACAGCATACTTTGGCGTTCAAGTAATTTTAAAATCCCTTCTTCAACTCAAGTCCTTTCCAAGATCCAAATCACTTAAAAAGCTCAAAAACTTTTTCTATTTTTGCAGAGACACTATAGACTACGATATGACTTCATGGAAGAAGAAGAAGCCTTAAGCTGCAACCCCTGCCGCCGCTACCTCCTACCCTTGAAACGTTTTCACTTGACCAACTCATCCGCTAGATGGCGCTGCTCTTCACATCTCCTGTTTTGTTTTCATTCTTTTTATTCTTCCAAAGGCTATAAATCAATCATCAACATTTCAAAAAGATACATAAAAATATTATTATTTTAACGACTGAGTGTGAGTACATAGTAGTGAAGGATCTTGCTTCTTCTTTTTCTTCCTTGTTATTGGGCCCTGACAACCTTGACAACACGTGGTTGAGTAGCGTGGCTCGCAGATGGAAGTCTTCGAACTACATAAGTGGGTTGTTGATGTTGGGCCTGTTCCACAGCGTACTGTTGAGAATAAGCAGGTGCTGGACCAGCAGCTGCCGGGTTGTAGTACTGCTGATGGGTTGATGGATACTGGGCGAATTGCTGGACTCGAATAGCAGGCTTGGCCCTGCTGTAGGCTGGTTCTGGAGCTTCAGTGGTTGTGGTGGCTACTGGGAACTGTTGAAAACCGTGTGTTTTTTAGCTCCTGACTTAGCTTTTTTCAACTGAATTTTATGGCTAGAAACTTACCTTGATTTTAACGTCTGTAGGCTCTCGAACAACCTTAGCTTGGAAGCCATTCTTGGGGTCAGCGGTGTACGTAACGGTTCTGACGTAACCATCAGGATCGACGACGCTGTAACTTCCTTTGATGACTCCGCCCTCTCGCTCTTCTTGCCTGTTTTGGTAGTTGGTTAGCTCATCGTCTTTGACATCGAAAGAGAAGTTGTATTGCGGGTTTGGCTGCAGAACCATTGAATTTAAGTTTTTTTCAAAAAGCCCGCGTTTACCCCATAGAGCATGTTCACTTCACTTACATCAGACGGATATTCGTCTTCAACAGGCTCCTCAGGCTCAGCCACTGGTCTGTAAGCAGGCTTATGAGCCGCAGGCCTTACAACATGGACAGCTTGCTTCTGCGCTGGAGCAGGAGTAGGCTGTCGCTGGATGTAGTACGCAACGGGCTGTTGCGCAGCATGCGCATGCGCATGCTGCTGTTGAGCGTACTGTTGCTGCGCATGCGCGGACGCTTGCCCTAGCGAGTGCGCCGCCACCTGCTGGCCTGACTGATCTACCACGTAGCTGTTGGGAGGAAGAGCAGAGACTCGGACTCGCTTAAGTGTCCTCCCGTCACTAGAGCGCAGGATTGGAGTTCCAGGCTGTAACACAGTATATATTTGCAAAAACGAACCCCGCATTTGTAGTGTCGCTCGCCGCTATATTCCTTACCTTAATAGCGACTAGTCTTGGAGCAGTCCGAAGGACTGCTTGGCCGTCATGAGCGTATTGACCAGCCTGGTAGGAACGGTAGGCGTCGAGGTGCTGTTGTTGTGGGGAGGCTGAAGTCAGCTGAACAGCGACTGCGCAGATGCCCAGCAGTGTTGCCTGCGCAGTTAGGTGTTTAATTATAATCTTAGAATTTTTGAAGGCTATTAACTTGTGAGCCCTGCCTGTAAGGTGGACTTCAACTTACCAACTTCGATATCCTCCTAGTAATCGCCATTCTGATTCAACAACACTTGAACAAATGATATTTTATAAAACTGTCAGAGACCACAAAATTTCACTTGCAATCAGTCCAGGTTCTGGCTTGAAACTGAACCTCGTCCTCGCCCAAGTCCTCAACATATACGCCAATTTCTTTGATTCTGGTCGCTCTGTCGGTCTACAATTTTCTACTCTTAATTCCGCATATATCTCAATTTCCTCGCCGTCCCCAATGGTGTAATTTCCCTTTTTTCATCCACGTTTCCCTTGCTATGTTTGTGGGTGAACCGCAGCCGCTTCAGGCACTTCAGCAACCTCAGGTAACGCACGCAACGTTACTCTATTAAAAGCGTTGTGTAATATACACAAGAAATACACTTTTTACTATGCTTACTACAGACCCTTCAACATACCTGTTTTCTTTATAATTTCCGTCCATTCATCCCTCAACCCTTTATGCACCCTTTTCGCCTTGCTTCATTCAACTTGAATCAAATCCCATTAAATCAGAGCAGCACACGCTACAACTTGTGTCTGCTTCAACAACAACAAACGTCCGTCCTTTCTTCATTGTTGAAAGTGTAAGTGAGTGTGAGCTCGCATTCGTATGCGTTTCCATTTCATCTAATTGCAATCTTTTTCCTTCCTTCCGTTCTTGTTAATGGTCAGAAACAATTAAACAAGAAAATCAACAAGATTAATATATGGAAAGCGAGAGTTACATTTTCCTCTCACCCAACACCGCCCAGTGTTGCGAATATTTGCGAAAATACATATGTCAATTTCTTGGCTGTCATTGACTTGTTGTTGCCGGCTTTAATATTTCTAGGGTTTTCCTAAGGCACTAAGGCACACGCCCAAATTAAAGCACCAGGGGCTCATCACGATCTCAGTTTGAATCGCCCATCGAGTACTAATTGATATCAATGACTCGATGACAGATTGCCAAACATTCGATGAATCAAAGGCTTTCAACGAACATGCAAAAACTCACAACAGCTACGCCCAATCCAATTTAAACGGTCAAACGTTTTCTTTAAACAGCTTCTGCGCATGCGTGAATGTTACCACAACAAAACAAAGGTGTCATGATTACAGTAATAACATAAAGCAGGCAGGCTAAAAACCTGGTTCAGACAACTTTATTCTCGCGCCTGCGCATGCGCTCTCCTTTGTTGCCAATTTCCCGAGGCTAATTTACGCATGCGCAGATTGCAAAAGTGCATTGTTTTTATGTACCTGTAACAGCATTAACAGTGGCAGTTGCATCACATCAAGGTGAATTTGTGTCAGTATGAGATGCACTTTATTGATCCAGTTCATTAATTGGAGCAGCAGCAGCAGCGCAGCGCTGCGCGCTGCGCGCCTGCGCAATTCAGGTCAGTTAAGCGCCATCAACGTTTGGACGCGGAAGACATTAAATTAAACGCTTTAACCTGACTGACTGAGGTTTACGTAACTCTACTTCAACTCAAGCAACTTTTTTCCAAACCGAGTGGGCATTTGCCGTAAACGGCAAATGCTTTTCGACTTCTGTTTGTCGTTTCGGATGATTCATTTCCATGGCCTTTTCCAAATTATGATATTCAATTCCTTGTTTGAACTTTCCGAGGAAGAAATGCATATCTTAAAATGAACGTGTTCTTCTCAGATCTCCAACAAGTTTCTCTCGGTCCTTTCTCAAAAAGCATGATTGTCAAATAACCGTCTGTCAAATGGAAACATGGCGACTCCGCCCAACACCAATTTACAAGATACACACAGGAGCATATAAGAAAATTCCAAACATTGTCCGACAGGAGCGCCCTCACTGTTTAACAAGGGGTGAAAAATTTTGGCTTTTTCATCAACATTTTTCAACACCTGACTTTCGATAATGCCGCCGCTTCACGTTGGCTTGCCCAAGATTTCAAGAACCCAAACGGAAGCCATTAAAAGGCAGTTGCTCACCTGTTGCTTCAGAAACCTTCAAAATATAAGCCTCCGGCATCCACACAATCATCGCATCGTTTCTTCTTCTTCTTCAGTCAAAGTAATTATTGATTCTTCAAGCTCAGACTCAGAAATCTCTACGTTTTTACCTGTAATTATAAAAATCTTGCATGGAAATGAGGATTCAGTCGTAGGAATGTCAAAAGTGCATTCTCTCAGTCAGTTTCTTCGGTTGATGAGCAATGAACAATTACCCAAGGAAAATGGGAATTGTTATTGGAAACAAGGCAAAATATACAAGCTTTTAAGGCACAAGTTTTGTTCGAAATTGATCATTCCCTCAAGCTAACGCCGTAAATGAACGTTATTAGATGGAAATGAGATGGTCCTTTGGTTCTGGCCAAAACATATACTGGTTTAAGCCCAGAAAACACACTTTGAAATGCCTACAAATATAGTTTTTTTAATGCTACCTCCAATACAATACAATACAACACTTACAAATATATTTTTGTCAGTCCTCCGTTGGCCTTTTTCAGGCATCGAAAACACAAGAAATCCATTGAACGACGCCCTTTACCGAAAGGATAACACATTTCCGGTCTCAACCCTTTCGATCCAATGTCTCCCTTTTACAAACGAAAGATGCTGACGACAAATATACTAAATCCGGCTTCTCTCACCTGGATTTCACTCGCCTCTATACTCCAAGGCTGCTCCCGCTCAAGCTTGGCAAGTTGGGCGCGGAGCGCGAAGCGCTCCGCGCGCCACCTGCCGTTTGTCACACTCCGCGTAGATCTCCTTGTTCCGGTCCTTTTCTTCAGTTGGTGCGGAGCAGTGATGTACTCGTACTTGCCATGTCGCCTATAAGCGGTACCGAGCAAAGGGTTAACGAGATAATTTTCCAGAACACACCTTCTTCTCTTCGGCTTCAGAACTTCAAGTTGGTTCCAGGACATACGAAAAAGAAGCTGAGTCGGATTTCCATAGTAATTTCCATAAAAATCTTCAAGTCATCACGTGACTTACCACAATAATAACAAGTTGAGAAGAAGAAGAAGCCCACGTATTCTTATGCACAATGACAATTTCTTCCTCGTCTCTCCCACCTTCTTGTTGTACTTGAAATGGCTTCAGTTCCCATACTTTTTTCCCAGTGTAGTTTCAACCTGACATTCCTGAATCAATCCAGAGCCAAAATATGCGTTGGAAAACACTTGAAGTCTCAAGTGTTTTCTCCATGACCACTCGAAATACTCGATGGCCTCGACGAGGCTTTAAGTTTACTAAACCGGAAGTGCAACCCCATAGGCTGGTAAACTCAAGCTTTTCGTGCCTGACCCCATCCACTTTTACTTTAAGCTTTTCTTCTTCTTCTTCTTCGACAGAGACAAATGAGCTCAATGAGCCTTGGGTAAATACAAGCTTTTGAACAAGAATACATTGTTGCTTAGAAGATAAGATCGAGAAAAAAATCGGTGGTGCGTGATCGGTACAAGAATGAATAGCCGATATAACATCCTTCAGAATTACTTGCTGTTTTTACAAGGATTTAACGCGTCCATCACAGCTTATTCCAGTGTTGTTGACATGGATTCGTATGGGATTTTAGCAGGCCCAGCAGATGAGAATAATTTGATAAGAATTAGTAGACAAAGCACTTCCATAAGCCAGTAAGCAACAAGTTTGTGATCAAGTCTCATCGTTCTTGTCTCGGTTACCTTTGACATCGTCATCGTTGATCCTTATCCGATGCAAAAGCCCTGGTCATCATCATCATTCCGCTTGCTAAACAGCTCAGGCTTCAAATTTCTTCTCAAGTTCCTCAGAATCCTATCTCACTCATCGACAACAATGGTCGATTATCGGAAAGAATACCAACTTTTTGACACAGAGATCACGATATAATACGAACATTATTAAATCCGCTTCACCTCGCCCAGCCCACACCTCGTTCAACTGCCTCAAGAGCTCAACTGTCGGCCATCGTTCAATCAATAAGTAAATGCCTTGTTTCCACATGTCCTACTGAGGTCCCCGGAGCGATCTTCCGAACGAAGGTTTCTGTACTCTATGGTCTCTTGTTGGCATTTTGGCCATTGAGAAACTGGATTACTTTATAATAGAAAGAAAAAAGAGGCTTGTTCACTTCGTCCTGGTCTCATCATCAAAACACTTGTATTTTTTGAACCGGCCACTTGAATACCTGCTGCGGTCCTGCGGTCGTCCCGCGCTCTTGTTCGCGCCGTCATAGGTAATAATAGTGGGCGTTGGACAGGGAACTGGAATTTCCAATTTAATTTACTCTCTCTCTTCCAATCTAATTTTTACATGCCGAATACTTGTTGTCCAGCTAGTCCAGCAAGGCTTATGCGCCCAAATACGGAACCTCAACATGAGGACATGTCTCTTGAAGCAGTAAATATGATGTCCAGAATTTTATGACCTTTCGCCTAGTCCTTCGTTGAAGCCTCCAGCTAATCAAATTTCTGATTAGCGCGCGAATAAACATATGGGCGTACTCGAAGTCTGCTGAAGTTTCTGGAGCCGCTAATTAAGCGCGCGACGTACCTGTTCTCCAGGTGGCGCTGCAGAGCTGCAACTTTGGAAGCATGACAAGACAATAGTTTGGGAGGATGAAGAGAAAATATAAAAATCCTATGCTCTCCTTTCCACAATTTCCCCCAGAACGGAAGTAAGGGCTGATTCCAGTCATCCATCCAGTGAAAAAAAAAACTCTTGAATGACGATGGCACGTATATATATAGTAAAATCCAAATCCGCTGAGGATTCAAAAAACAAGGATTCCATCGTCATTCAGCTCTGAATCTTCTCTATTGTTATTTCCCAAACGACGTTTAGACACAACAACAAGGTAAAAGCCATAGATTTTAAAGCAGGTTCATCTTCACTCTTTTGCCTCCTACACGAACCAAACCATAGGGCGAAATTACAATGGCCTGAATGAATATCCCATTTACTATAACGTTACAACAATGAAGGCAATTCGGCTCCCCAACATTTCCCGTCGTCCAGCCCTTGAAAACAAACCCCGCAGCAGACAAGCTGAATGTATATGAGTAGAAAAGATGAGCTTGAGTCAGCAGATGCATGCAATGGAGATGCATTTCAGCCGCTTTTTCCAGTCAGTTCAGAAACAGACTTTGAAGAAGAAGCGAGTGCATCGAGACGGTCCGAAACGTACAGTTACAAAAAAGACTTTTTGAACCATCGAGTAAAATTTGGCGTTTAAAAGCCGTTGAATCAATGGGCGTACTATGAGCACAAGTGCTTCTTCGGAAGTTGGTGTCCAGTGGCCTGGATAGGCGGAGCAACGAAATCAAATGGAAATGGAAGAAGAAGTGAAAGTGCGGAGGAGGAGGCGCGGAGTGGAGAAAGTGCTGCTAGTTGGCTGGGACTTTCTCTTCCTGTGGGCTTCCGTGGTGCTGCTGAGCAGGAGCGCATGCGCAGTGGGTGCGTACACGTTCCAGGGAAACCAGCTGGTGAAGCGGGGCGAGTATCATCGGACTAATGGCGCTGCTGCTGCTGCTCCGACTGCGACCAACTCGGTACTTGACCACAGGTCAAGTTACTATTCGGGGTTTCAGCAGTTGGCGGCAGAATTGAATTTGACTTTTGTCGATGGGCTTGAAGGGAGGTGCGGGGAGTTTTGTCGACAGCAGGAACCGGTAAGCAGATTTTTAAATTCAAGCGGGAATTTCAAGCGATTTCAAAATTGTTACTCTGATTTTTTAAGATGGAAATCATGAATAAAATTAATCAGCTCATTTGAGACACGTACTCCTATAATGTCCTGATATCCTCGTATGTTTACGTGTTTGTGTGAAAATAATCATATCAACTGCTGGTATCTCCCCAAGTCGCAGTACGGCCGTTTGACCTCAGCATTTCGAACAAGGTCGCTTTTGTATGTCCAGAAACAGCAGCAACAGTATATAGTAGACATTGCCTGAGAGAAAAGTCTAATTTTAAATCCGTATGCACTTTGATCCAAAGCTATAATATAGAAAACACTTGGTTAATTTGTTGCAGCTTTTTCAAAGAAGCTCGATTCTTCCTCGTAAGATATGTGAAAAAGGTCACAGGTCACCGAATCAGTCGTCAGTCAGGCAGGCAGGCAGTCAGTCAGTCAATCATATACCAAAAGATACAGTTGAGAATCTCTTGAATTTCATCCTATGGGAAATAACATAAGTTCAAAACTGAAACACCCACAGATTTATATGAGACAAAACTGTCTTTGATTTTTTGAATTATTGGACTGGGCCGTTAGCTACTATGAACTTCAGTCAACTTTAGACTTGTAAAATAATATATATTTTGTCGTCGCCATTTAACTAATGACTTTTGGTCTGTTTTTCAAAATCTTTGGCATCTTATCATATCCCAAGTCACAACACGATGACTGGCATTGATCTGTGAAATTAGGGTTGGATTCTGTTAATTTTGTATCTTGGAGATTGACATGTCATGTCCATTTATCGCCTCATGTTTTGATGATAATTTCTAATTCCAAGTTTTTACGTTAATACATTTCGACAAGTTTCTCATCAAATCCTTTGGCTTTTTTATTTTGGTCATCGCTTTTGTCGCCTTAATCAGTTAGCTGAATTCAGCCCTCTAGAAGTCGCTTGATCAACTTGACTACGCTGTGCAAGGAAGTAGATGATCAAAAAGCGTCGTGTCGTCATCAGACTTGAAAATATTCTATTTGAACGGCTACTGCATTGGCGCATAAATTACACAGCGTTTTTATTATGGCCGTATAAAATACAAGGGTCAACTTGAGTGAGATCCACTACTGGACAATACAAAGCATCAACCAGCACGCAACGTAAAAAAGCATAGAGTTTGAATGACAAAGGCTTTAAACTCTATGGGAGTTCGCGTCCATCCAAAACAGTCAGCTCACTCTCAGGCCAGTCAATTCAGGAATGCGATTCCAGCTGCTCACTTGCTATATTCCGCATATATATTCAATCAACAACAACAACAACAACAATAAAATCATTCGTGCTTACATTTAGATTGATGACCACAATCGAAATCACGTAATAATGTTCAGTTAGCTCAAGTAACAACAAGAAGTGAACGCATTGGTTGTTACAATTTCAAAAGCTATTACAAGACGAGACTTTTGCGGTGACCTTGATACCACGATGGAATGACACGATTTTCTCACCGATTTCCATTGAAATCTCTACGATTAACTCGCTATATTGTTCCCAAGGCAGACTTTCTCCCAGGCTCAAACGAAGAATATAATCTTCAAAGTACACAATTTTCAGTGAACCAACTCCGGGTGGCAAAAGGATTAAGTGAATTTTTGAAAACGCGCTAATCCTGACATTAGAGGATTGAGCACATGGTCCACAGATTTACTTGTTCTTCAAAAATCCAGGTGAAATCCAGGTGCAGAAACAACATTCATCATTCGTTGTAAATGTCGCCAAGGAGACATGAGCAAAATTAATGGTTTTTCGGTATTATGTCAAATGGATCTTCGTGAGCATTGTTACCACACGTAATAGGTAAATCATCAAAGAATTTCGTCCAAGTTTTTAACAAACTTCTGGCTTCAGCCACGAGGAAAATTACTCTTCTTTTTAAAACCGTCAGTAATACCGAAATCCCGAAGAAAATTTGTCCAGCGAACTGATTCTTTTGTCCCGGGCTTGTTTTTCTTCAAATTCATATTTGCCGCCTTATTGTTTGTTGTTCCATGAATGATGCATGATTAGGGTATTAACTCAATGAACATTTTTGCTTGGTCGCACTCTATGTCTCGCTCGGTCCGAAGCCAGAGCTTGCAAGTCTATTGTTTGGATGCCTCTCTGAATCTACCATTTTCAAGCAGAGTTGTAGACCGGAAGTTGGAGAATTGAGCAAATTCAGAGGAAGCGTCGTCGTCCAGCGTCATTTGGCAAGCCTGCAGCAGAGCTCCTTCAAAACAAGCATCCTGAATGAGCTTTTGTTATCTATTTTACCTCTTTCCTGTCCTACTGTTCACTGTTCTGAAGTAAGTTTGTCAAAAAAGCTTGCATGGCATTCATGTACCGATATGAATCCAAGAGTTTCACACAAGTTTCAGACTTTCAGATCTATGATGATTCACGGTCATTAGTGATCAAGCTTGAAACAACGTCATCGTTTCGTTCTCATCAGACTTTGTCCAAATCTTGGAACATGTTCTTCTGATGACACTGCATTTTTACTCGGTTTCAAACCCTTGTCCCGCTGCGTTTTCCTCAGAGATTTAATGGTGTAATGAAATTAGTCCCGATTCCCATTGTTTTTCATCACATTTTATAGATTTTCCAAAAGTTTACACCTTGATCTTGTCATTATCCCTTGATATTCTTTTCTCTCATCTTCATCAGCGTTTTTCCAAAGGATCCGCAATGAGTTGGGGCTCCTCCAAGTACATGTAATAACATTGGTTTCCGCGATTAACGATACAAAAACAACTAGTTCTGGATGATTGCCCGAACCTTTTCTTTTCTTGTTCGCCGCCCAAGTGAAACCATATTGTTTCTTTGACCAGGTTCCCATAAAATCCCAAGTTTATGTCTCTCTCAGTTCCACCTTTGTTTTCATCCTCAGCCAATACAGGCGATTCCAGACCCACTTTTACCTGGAATACCAACCAGATTCTTGTTTGTGTGTGGTAGAAGCTTTGTCTTTGTCGCTTTCTCACATACCTCCTGCAAACGGAAGCAATCAAAACCCCAAATGTTAATGATGAGGCATCCGCCGAGGACTTCCAGTTTATATTCAACAGGTGGCTTATGGTCGCCACATCCGAAATCGAGATTCTCTCCCAGTCCCGGTTCAAAGAATAACAAGCCAACAGCCAACTTACAAACACACCTGTACGCTTTTCCGTTCAATTAAACCGTAAAGTCCTGAGTTGTGGTGGCTTGCGTCCTCTTCTTCGAAGAAGTTGAAGTTCCAGAGAGAATTTTATTGTGTCGCTTCGATGATCTCCTTATGGCGTTCCAGAGGCTGGGCTGGAATAGTGGATAGCGTAGGCGGTTACATGGGATTTTGGTACTTGATCACGAATCATGAATGACTACTATTCCACCTGCCGTTGGAGAGGAATGCATTTCCGCTTTGCTCTATGGCATTTTCCATGGCTTGAAATTCAAATGTTTGTTGATGGTTTATAATGTATTCTTGGACACAACGGAAGAAGGAAATCTACCGCCATTAGCTATGGTTTCAACAGTAATATTCCAAAGTTTCGAATTGGTGGGCGCTCATCGCCCACTGGTGAGTGAGTACTCACAATCAAATCGGGCAAAGCAGTTGAGCTGTTTGGCTGTGAGTCCATTACATGTTATGTTGCAAGAAGATAAGGTGAAAAAGTGTCATCAAACAAACGTTTAAATTTCAAGCCCACGAATCTTCGGTGTCGGCTCACTTGTTGCTTTTCGGTTTAGGAATGCAATGTTAATGAACGGCAAACCAAAATGTATTTTTTTCAACGGGAAGAATTGTTTGCAGGCAACATTTGAGATACTTCTGAGGGACGCTGGGGCATCTTCTTCGCCCCTGAAAAGTTTCAGCTTCAATGGAAATCCGTAGGCCCAGTTACAGCAGTTCCAGTTTTGAAGCCCCAAAATTTAACATGGGGAAGATAGGCAAGTGTACCTTTGAAGTCCTGCTGTGGCCAAACGAAGAGGAATTTTGAGGAACGGACTTCTCGCCTGAATTGCCTTTAGGACCCTTAACGTTCAAGCCAAGTTTAAAGAAAATCCGAGACCTAAAGTTTTTTGACGTCAAAAAATCGATAAAAATTGAAGGCTAACCCCTTG
>JAQGBJ010002567.1:0-15877 GCA_034698345.1 Sphaeridia pumilis
TGGCCGGAGGAGTCACGTGCTGCGCCCTGGCGATGCTCGTCAAGACTTCGAAGATGAAACTGCTGAGCGGCTTTTGGAACTCGATGCGCTTCTTGGGCGCCTTCTTTTTGGACCAATGTCCGTCGACTTTGCCATTTCCCGACGCTGCCGTCAGGTCGAAAAAGGGGTTGCTTTTCGTGATAGTTCCCTGGATGATGGCAATGCTGATTTTGTCCAATGGCTTTCGAGGCGTCATGAAGTCCAACTACGTCAACAAGTTCCCGTACGAAACAAGTCTGCAGAAGTTAATCGACTTTAAGGGTTTCGAATTGTTTACTGTACTGCAAGACGGCGGCTGTCGCACCGATAGCTTTGCCAATTCCGTCAACGAGGCGTGGATATGGTGGAATGCTAATGGTCGTAAATCTGAGGATTGGTGCTACAAATACGCGGATCCTGGAACGTTTTCTTCTGCTCCTCAGATTTCCCTGATGAGTTTACAAACGGGTTCTCAACTTCGAAACGAAGTAATTGAGGCCTTCGCCTATCTAGTAGAGTTGCTCTACATGGAGGAAAGTCGGCTTGGTTTAGAACCATTTTCCCACTTTTGGGCGAAGATCGTCTGTTTAGGCAACCTCAGCCAATATTCGGGTTCTACGTACCACAACAACCTGAACAAATGGCACCAAGTTGCTCGAAAAGACCCGACGCAATGGAACATCAGCTATGGAAGAAAATACGGTTCGATGTCTTGTGACAGCGGTATCAAGCCCAAATACAACTTCTTCAAACACGGCCGGGCAGAAGGCGAAAACGCTATCAAATTGTTTTGGATGACCAGAAGACACGAATCGGCTTTTATAATTCGCAAGTCCGAATTCCCGTGGTATTGGAATCTCTTCAAGAAGGCAATGGTCAAGGATTCTGAAGTTCAATTCGCCCACACCGGCGGCGCCGAAGTTACGCGACTGACCAAGCGGTCTATCTACGACCGAAACGACTCGCTTTTTTACATGTTCGTCCACCACCGTTACACAGAACCTGCGAATTGGATGATCAAACGAATTGCTGCAATTCAAGAATCGGGCATTTACAATCTCTGGCACAAATGGGACAAGATTTTGAGACCACCAATCAACGAGTCGCTCAACGAAGAAGTTTCGGAGACCTTCGACGAAGTCAGGGAGCTGCGGCTTTCCGATCCTGGAATTGCGTTCTTGGTAAATTTTGCTGCTTTTCTAATGGCGGTTGCTGGAGCCACTTTTGTCCTTGAAGTTGTATACTTCAGTGCTCAGACGTTCATCGCAACGTTCAGAAACTAAACAGTTTCGACACAAGGTTATTAGACAGGAATTCTGGTAGTTTGGCTGGAGGGTATTCTTTAATTGTTAATAGTGACCATTTTCCTAATCTATAATGTCATTAGGTTTACTATAGATTAAAATTCCAGATATCAGGAGCTAAAGAGTTCAGGCATGAGTTCCTTACATTTTCTGAATTATAGAAGAGCCTGCCTTTTCAAGTGTGCAAAGCAAATTTTCCGCTTTCTAAAATCGATCAAATGCTAAATACTATATGTACCAACGGTAGCAAGTTTGAAGCTTTATTAGAAGCTAACGAGAGAAAATTCATTTCAAGCTATAAAGGCCTTTGACTATAGACGTCGAGCTTGATGCTGGCTTTTAAGGAGCTGTGAAGAACTTGTAGACAACTTTATGGGTGTATACGTCTCCAGGTCTCACGATTGGGTTTGGGAAGTTTGGCTACGGAAATGAAAGATGTCATTAGCTTTTGAAGTTCATACGAAAACGTTAGCTGCTAATATCCAAAGCTAACCTGATTGACAGCATTGGGATAGTTTTGCGTTTCCAAACAAAAAGCACCATGCTTGAAATACTTGGCTCCCTGCTTCCCAATCTTAGGCTCATCTGCCGGTAAAAAGTTTCCGGTATAGAACTGGACTCCAGGTTGGTCCGAGTGTACCTCCAGGGCCCTGCCGTTGGATTTTTCTTGGACTCTGCAGAACACAACCAAACAACACCTGTAGTTGAAACTTTCGAAAAACAAAATTAATTTGCTTCGTTTTGACAAAGCTCCAACTTGTTTTACCGTGCTACAAGCCGAAGAAGCTCGCCCTTGTTCCGGTTGATGCAAAAGTTATGGTCGAATCCATTGTTGCCAGGAGGGAACTGTTGAAGTAGGTCGTGCAAGTTCTGATTACCCCGGAGATCAAAAACTGAACCTTGAACGCTCTTGATTTCTCCTGTAAAACAGTATTTAGATGGAGATTACATCAACATCCTTCCTTAACTAGAATGATTTAGGAATTATGAAATGTACCAGTAGGAATCTGAGTATCGTCTACAGGCGTATAACTGTCAGCATTCACGTGGACGAAATGGTTCTTCAGTTTGTTATGGGCTTGGTTCTGAAACAAAGAAGGGCGGTTACTGAAACTATTTTAAAATCTTGAAGGATAATACTAATTCGGTGTGGTCATACATGCCCGGACAAGTTGAAGTAGCAGTGGTTGGTAAGGTTGATGGGCGTTGGCTTGGTTGAAGTAGCTTGGAATTCTACGCTTAGTTGATTGTCAGGAGTGAGCTCATACGTAACGGTTGCAAGGACTTCTCCGGGATACCCTTCCTCGCCATCACGGCTTACATAGCTGAATGTTAACCTCTGACCTTCAACATGGGATTCCCATTGTCTCTAAAGAAGAAAGTTTCCATTGAGTTAGTTGATACTTGTTTGTACTGGAGCTCATATCTATTTTTTCAGTTACCTTATTGAACCCTATAAGTCCACCGTGAAGATGGTTAGGTCCATTGTTGGTTGCAAGAGTGTAGGTTTGATCTCCAATAGTAAACTTCCCTTTGGCAGTTCTGTTGGCTACCCGGCCGACAGTCGCTCCAAAATACGGGTTGATGCTCGATTGGTACCCTTCAACAAAATACGACCCTCCATTAGCTTTATTACCCATAAACTATAAATGTTTCATGTTCTTATGAAGTTACCATTCATATCATCGAATCCCAAGACAATATCTTCAACTTTTCCATTCTTGTCAGCCACTTTCAAGGACGTGATGGTCGCTCCATATGAAATTACCTAGAAAATTTCGTACATGTAAAGTATCAAGTGTGAATTTAGGTTTCCTTGAAACAATTGACCAATTCATAAAGGCTCTTTACCTGCACTGCGGTGCCAAGCTTATTGGTCAACGTAAACCTCCTCACGATAGGATTATTCGGGTCATCAAAGTGCCCGAACGTATCTTCAACAATCTGGACGTCTTTGGAGGCCATTGTTGCAATTCCAAGAATCTGAATTGATCGGTTGAATCCTTCCAAGTGAATAAACCGTGGAGTACAAGCTGGTGGCTCTCCTTCTAGAACTTATCTGCCTGCTGTATTCCTTACTGATCGGATTAGCTACGTGGCTGACTTGGCAAATATCTAGTCTGTATTCAGCAAATATAGACTATAAAACCTGGACATCTTATCAACGCTTTGACACATTGCATGCCGCAGAATTGATATCTGGAGAATACCATCACTAAATCACATGTGTCATGTGCTACACATAAAGCCGCCTAAGAATTCAAAACCTACATCTTTTCTCCTGGAACAGAATTTAGTCTCTATACATATAAAAGAATACCCTCTCCAAACCTTGAGATAAGCTTTAATTATTTTAGGTATACATCACAGAACCTTGAACCTAACAACACATCATGACAAGGTACTTGAATAAACACACAAAAACTATTTATAAAAATCAGGTCTCCTTGTTGGAATCCAAGGAAGAAGAAATGAGGAACAATCGGTTTCATATAATACGAACCTTACCGAAACCAACGTACTCAGATTTGGAACACTTGAACTAAAAATATAATCCTACTAATTAAGTACTAGCTCATTTGAGTTTTTGAAATTTCGACGGATGTCTTTCAAGGAATGATAAGATCAGTTACAGGCATGGAATGACACCTTGTTCTACTTCTCCTCGCACCATTCGTTTTCCTTACGGACTTGCTCTTCTTCAGCCGGAGTGAAGTCATTACGGATGTTGAAAGTCTTGCGAATCTCTTCCGGAGTCTTGCCCTTGATCATGTTGGCGACAGTCTTGCAAGTAACGTCAAGAAGGCCTTTGATATCCAAGTAGTTGGCAGCCTGAGAATAAATGACATCATCATCATGTTCTAGCTTGCTGATGAAACTTCATGCCTGATTACTGAACAGTTCTAACGTAGCTGCTTATCGCTTCTTGACTTACCAAAATAAGCTCGAACAACGTTCCTTGGTCAACCTTTAGGAATTCGGTATCCCAGCTGCTTATGTCGTCAGTCCTCTTATCTCGGTTATCGTCATCGTCGCTGGGTTGGGGATCGTCCTAAAATTTGAATGCATTTACAATTTCATAATATTGGGAGTTTGAATTTGAGTAATTTACAGGTAATGAACTTCACAAAGGTATCCGTCTGCTCTGACTAAGACACAATAAATAAGAGTTACTTGTACACACCTTATGGTGATCAGCCCATTTCAACACTCTTTCCAAAATGGCTGCATTCACATTGGGCAGCGGGACCACTTCGTCATCAGTGGTACTGTCTTCGAAACCGAGATCTTCCAACATTTGCTTGATGGTCATTGAACATTTAGCGACTTTGACATCGACCTCGAAAGTCTTCTCATCAGAACTTTGCAACTTGATCTTTCCTGCAGCCATCTGAAACCCAATCAAACGTATTCTTCATTAAAGATTGCCTTGAATAGAGATTGAGGGGCTCATTACACGAACAAACAACATTTTACGTTGCTGCAATAACAGACGTGAGAAACAAGAATATTTCAAGTTCGATCTTGTTATAGATTATGGTTACTTTCAACATTCAAACGGGATTACACGCCGAGGCAATGAGAAAACGAGAAAATCAAGTTTACCTTGTAATGGTTGGTGACGTTTATTACACAAAATTACACGAACTTTTCTAAAGCTTTAAAAAACTGAATAGCAGTTAACTGAAGTTAAGTAACTGCAAGACTGAAAGGACCAGCGATAAATTATTGCTTAAGCTGCTGAAAACTTATGATTAATCGAGTTCCTATTAACTTTTCTCTAGAATTTAGCAAATCAGTGAGTTAGTTCACGTCAGCCTTCTATCAACACCAAACGACAACTGCATTGAGCTGTCGCCGCTATCTCCCACTCCGCTCGTCAAAAGCAACA
Organism: Sphaeridia pumilis; assembly: GCA_034698345.1. Lineage (NCBI taxonomy): Eukaryota > Metazoa > Arthropoda > Collembola > Symphypleona > Sminthurididae > Sphaeridia > Sphaeridia pumilis. Next base: position 5,215 of record JAQGBJ010002567.1, read on the forward strand.
AAACTCTTCTCTGCGGCGGATGATTCTCCTTCATAAGTTCGAATTTGGCGCGCACAAGGATGCCTACTCCATGTTTACAGGAGTCACAAAACCGGAAAACGCACGTGTAAACACAGAGAAATAAGATGTTTACATTTTCACATATTTTGTTCCTTGGCAAAGCAACATTTTAACCGGAAATTCTTGTCGAGTTAATTAATTTTCATTTGTCCAAGTTTAAAGTTGCTAGTGCAAAGCAAATCTTTTAGTGTCAGCTGATTCCACGATGGTGCACAATCATATGTTTATACGGCATCCAGAAGTTTCTACAAAGCTGAAGCTGATCAAGATGTTATTTACTCTGGGTGGATGGATAATCATTTGGCATACAAGTGAATGTCCTTGAGCAATCCAGCATTATAAGAACCATGTTTTTATATCATTTTAATCGGAGGTCTTGGCCTCTTTGAGGTTATCAGCTGGCCAACTGATGCCTGTTTTGAAAGGGTAAGTTAAGATTGGTCCAAGAAATGTGATCCGTATCTTGTATCTTGTGACGTACTCATAGACGTTCATTTGTGATTTCCAGAAAATGTGGCAAGACCTGCTCTCTCTGAAGAAACACTAGCTCTCCAGGCGAATTCAATCTAAGGAAACCTGTGCTGGAATTAATGGAACTATATAGATTTCGGAAGTTGTAGTAGCGATATTTGTGAAGTAGAATGTTTTCTCAATTGTCAGCTCGAGCAGCAGCTCGCCCAAAGAGATCTTCATGGCTAGAAGTTAAAAGGTTCTACCGATATCAGCAACGGGCTGTCCCACAGCAAACTAGCGGTAAGAAATCAAAATCAAAACATGGGAATTTGGAAACAAGGTAAAGTCAATGCTATTTTACGTGTTTCAGCATTAACTGAAAATGATAATGCAAAGGCGAGCTCGCCAAACTTGTACCGGCTGATTAATGCGTACAGAGCACATGGACACAGAGTTGCTAGAATCAACCCGTTGAACGTTGTTGATACACCAGATTACAGGTAAAATCATTATTGCGTTATGTAGCTAAATCATATAGTATAATTTTTGTGGTTAGCATAAATGCCTCTCATTGAATATTTCAGCTCTGTTTGCCCTGAACTTTCCTTGGAGAGGTACTACTTGGACCAGAACAGCAACTTTAGAGTGAATGGTCTTCTTCATGGAGCTGAATTGGCCTCAGCGAGTAGTGTGGATCTTAGTACCTGTGTTCAGTTTCTTGAACAAACCTACACGGGTAAAAGTGGGTATGAGTTCATGCATGTGGAGGTGAGGGACGGTTTCTAGAATGTTTGGACTTGAATCTTGTTGATTTAATGTTAATGATGAGTTTTGGTGTTCTTAGAATGAAGCAGAACGTGAATGGTTCGCGAGGGAAATTGAGCAAAGGTCCAGCTTCGAATTTAGCCCTGCTGAAAAGTGTGAAATTGCTTTTGAAATGATCAAGTCACAGAATTTTGACAATTTCCTTGCCAGCAAGTTTCCAACGCTGAAGCGATACGGTGGAGAGGGCTGTGAATCGGTTATGGCGTTTTATCTACCACTTTTCAAGACTTGTGGTGTGTTTTCGATCTCCAATATTGATTGATCCGACAATATCGGTAGGCAAAATTAATGGAGCTTGACTTGGTTTTGCAGCTGATCAATCAGTTGATCATCTGGTCATCGCCATGGCTCATAGAGGACGGCTGAACTTCTTGACTGGACCTCTGCAGTTTCCGGCTGTTCAAGTGTTTAAGAAAATCAAAGGATTTCCGGAATTCCCACCAGAAGCACAAGCTACTGGAGACGTTTTGTCTCATTTATGTGAGTGATAGTCTTGCTTGCATAATGGACACATAATCGATGCATTGTTGGATGGCTGACATCTGAGGATCTTGATTCATATTGCAGTTACTTCTGTTGATCTTCAGTACAACCAAAAGAACCTACACGTATCACTGTTGCCAAATCCTTCGCATCTAGAGGTTTGTGTCTTTTTGATGGAGAAGTTTTTGCTTTTGCGTCTCTAACTAACAAGTATTTGATGATGCAGGCTATAAACCCCGTTGGAACTGGCAAGGTTCGAGCAATTCAGCAAGACTTGACGGACTACGACTACAGCTCTGAAAATTCACAAGTATCGTCCAGAGCAATGTGTTTACAGGTGAGCTCAGATATGACTATGTAATCTACCAGAAAAATAATAATAGCTGGATAATTCATTGACGGTATCTATTTTGTTTTACAGATTCATGGTGATGCAGCACTTGCGGGACAAGGTGTGAATCAAGAAACTTTAGGCTTTGCCAACGTTCCTCATTTCCGCACGGGAGGCTCAGTACATTTAGTCATCAATAACCAAGTTGGATTCACAACTCCTCAGGAACTAGCAAGATCGTCAAGATACACCACAGATATCGCGAAGTCTATTGGAGCTCCTGTGATTCATGTTAACGGTGACTATCCAGAGGTATGAATCAATTACTGGATTCCACATTTCATTCTAAAAGGAGCGAGAAGTACATCAGGAAGTTTCATATCTCTTTCGCAGGAAGTAGCGAAAGCAGCCAGACTTGCTGTGGACTATCGCCAGGAGTTTGGTAAAGATATTTTTGTAGATCTAGTCTGCTTCAGACGATGGGGTCACAATGAATTGGACGACCCGACCTTCACTAACCCTGAGCTGTATAAGATTATCAACAACAGAAAGTAAGGATTCTCCAGCTTGATTTTGTTTCATGATGCCAGAAATGTAGTGACTAATATTACAATCCGCTGGATATCCAAGGTCCGTCCCTAACGAATATTGCGAAAGAGTTCAGAATGACGGCTTGCTGTCTGATACCACCATTGCAACGTGCATTGACGACCATACAAGGACTCTCAATGAGCACTTGAAGAACGTCGAAACGCTCAAACCTTCTAAATCATATCTGAACGGAAAATGGAGTGGGCTTATTCAGGCGGGTCGAGAAATTAGTACGTGGGATACCGGAATGGATCTGAACTGCTTACAGTACATTGGACACAAGTCAGTGGCGTTTCCAGAAAGCTTCGTGAGTTGTATCTATTAGTGGTTTTAGCTTTTACACAATTTGTAACTAAAGCTTCTCTGCTCCAGAATATACATCCTCATCTGGAGAAAACTTATATAAAAAACAGGAAAGCTAAAATGTTATCAGGACAAGCTTTAGACTGGTCAACAGCGGAGACTTTGGCATTTGGTTCTTTGCTATATCAAGGTTAGTCTCTGCAAAGCTATAGATGGTAGGAATGGTAATGGTGTTTAAATTCGATCTTCTGGACTGCTATGCAATTTCAGATTTTGGCGTCCGAATCAGTGGCGAAGATGTCGGTAGAGGAACATTCTCACATCGCCATGTAATGCTTGTAGATCAAGACAGTGGTGAAGCATACTATCCTCTGAACAACCTTCTGCCTGACCAAAAGCGTTTTATAGAGGTAATCTTATCCAATCTGTAAATCTCGAATACTTAATAGAGCTTTCATGTAACTGTTTGTTTCATAGGTAGCCAACTCAACACTTTCGGAAGAGGCAGTCCTAGGGTTTGAGTACGGCTACAGCATTCATAACCCTAACAACCTTCCTGTCTGGGAAGCTCAATTCGGTGACTTCTTCAACGGGGCTCAAATTATGATTGACACTTTCCTGGCGACAGGAGAAGGTGATATTTTGTTTGTCAAAAACAATGAAAAGTCATAAACATTTTTGAAATACTAAATGGTTCTTAACAGCAAAGTGGATGCTTCAAAGTGGCCTGACAATGCTTCTGCCCCATGGCATGGATGGTGCTGGCCCGGAGCATTCTTCCTGCAGAATCGAACGTTTTCTTCAAATGACTGATTCCCATGAATCCGACCATATTGACGGCGACAACGTCAACTTCCAAGTGATGAACCCCACCACTCCCGCCCAGTATTTCCATCTTCTTAGGAGACAGGTTAAAAACGCTTTCAAGAAAGATGCCTGCACGAGTAGTCAAGCCTCTTGAAAATATCTTATTGTTTTTCAGATGCTCAGAAACTTCCGAAAGCCTGCTGTTGTCGTGGCCCCTAAAACACTCATTCGTCTTTCAGCAGCAACTTCGCCCTTGGCAGAGTTTAATGTTGGTACTCACTTCAAACCGGTGCTAGGTTAGTTGCCTTCATGATACCCGTACGATTTTTCAAACTGTATAGATCAATTTCTACCGTATTGTTTCTATTCCTAGGCGAATCAGCAACGGTGGATGCCAAGAGCGTTAAAACGGTAATGTTTGTCTCCGGCAAGATATACTATGACCTCATCACTAAACGGGAAGAGTACAAAGCCCATGACACTGCAATAATCCGTCTGGAATCGCTATGCCCATTCCCTACGCTTGAGCTTGAACGCGAACTGAAGAAGTACCCTGCAGCCACTAGTTCGTCTTTCTAAACATTCTAACTCCGTTTTTTATCTTGAAAAATCTCGTATTCCAACTCTTCCTGCTCTTGCAGATTTCACATGGGTCCAAGAAGAGCATCAGAATCAAGGAGCTTGGAATTTCGTGAAGCCTAGATTCCAGAACCTGTTGGGCCTGAACGTAAGTATAGAATTCATCAGCAGTGGGCTGCTCAGAAATACGAGGAAAATACCGAAACAAAAAACTGAAACTCTCCAATGTGCCATCTAGCTCTCTTATATTGGACGGAAAACAGCGCCCGTGACAGCAGTCGGCGTGGGTCAAGTTCATAAGGCTGAAGTGGAACAACTTTTTGCTGCAGCTTTCCGTAAATAACCAGCAATGTCAAATGTCAGTTCAACTGCCATGACAATCATGTTTTGTGATATTCCTATTTAGAAAACGCTGTAGCTTCAAATAAAAACATTAGTTGATCAGAGGTACACAACAATTTTAGCTATATTTCTATCATGATCTTTATCAAGAATGAAGTGCATTCCAGGATTTTTACAGCTGCAATAGGTTCATCTCATTCAGCGTCATGATTCTCTATTTATTTACATTTTTAAATTCCGCGGGGGAAGCCCTATTGGTTAAAACTGAAACTAACGGCTATGAGGCGGCAGTTCAACAAAGAAACGTCTGTTCATGAAAGAATATTGTCTTCTAGTGAGTCATTTGAAGGCGGAGTGGCGAGACGTAAACAGCCGAAGCTTTGGCGTGATTTTGGTGCGGTTTAAATTAACAATTAAACTGACTGAACTGGTTCATTTGTCATTCGCTTGAGATTGTTGAAGTAACGACTAATAATCAAGTACTATATCAGGAAAATAGCAAATCTAGGGGTTCCGCATCACATCATTTTCAATACAATACATATCATTCAACCGGCAACGGGTTCAGTCTGGAATCTGAAGGTAAGGTCGATCTATTAGTATTTTGTTGTACGATAGCACATCATTTGATTCTTGCTGATATAGTATAGTGGCTGAATGATTGAAAGACTTGATCTAATGAAGTATTTTTATTTGATTTGCTATTTAGATTTTGTGGCCATCAATTTCTTACCAGAAGCCCGCCGACATGTGTTTCAGCGCATCAACAGGAAACGGGATCTTTGGGACCCTGGCACTCGTAAGCCCAATGATTGATTGTTGTTTCAACAACCTTGCATGTTCGAAGTTCGAAGTCAAGTGGGCTGATACCAGTTTTTGAATTTTCACAGATCGTGGCCCTAGCTCTGGCTGGTTCTGCTGGAATGCTTTGTGTGGAGAAGATCGAGTACAAGCAAAGTACATCGGCCAAAATCGAAAACCAGATTCTGAAAACAGTTGACTACGTCTTGAGTACCAATGTATTGAAGGACAGCGAAAGGTGGACCAATTTCGTAATCTGCTATTCTGGAATCACCTTTGTCGCTGGCGTACTTCAAATTCTGGCTGCTATTGGAGTTTTGGAAGCTGCAGTTAAAGGGAAAATGGTATGTACATGTATGTTGGAGTTTTTAATTTTGGAATAAAACTTTATAATTGGACAATTTTCGTTTTTATTTTCAGACTAGTATTGGTAGCTGCTGCTTGGGATTCCTCTATTTCATCACGATCCTCCCTGTGATGGCCATCATTATGCTTCTTGTCATTCAAGGAATCACTGCAGATAATATCGAATCCCAAGGAGAGCGTTTCGAAACGTGGTTCGGTGTCATGGGGCTGGACGTTCTGTATCTCGTCTTTGGATCATTGGTTATTGCATGCATGTCTCGAAAGGACAGCCAAGATACTGAGCAGTGTTAAAGATCAACCTGAGGGTGTTAAGATGCAGTGTGTTAATGCTGGCGTTGTGGCTTGTCAACTTCTTCTATTGTATTTCGCAATCTGTTCCAAGATATTACGTAGTTCCCAGCTAGTTTTACTTATCTTCCAGCTCAAGATTTCGTAAGTTAAATATTTAAGATTTTTATACCAGTTCCAGTTTACCAAATTGTCAGTTATTTCGTACGGATATTTTTATACTTAGAGCCATCTTATCAAATTCACTGTTTTCCTGTAAGTTCATTATGTAGTAGCAAAGCAACATTAGCCTGAATTATGTTTTATTAAAGGTGCGGGAAAGTTACTTTTCTTGTTTATGCAACATATTTTGAACACCTTACGAACTATAAGATGCATATGATGTGATCTCGTGTATTCCATCGAACTTGACTTGAGCTCTGGTAGGAGAAAGAAGCGTTTCCAGTTTCCCTGAAAACCATGAAAATTTTACGAGAATGTAAACAGTGGACCGGCACCTTACAAGTTATACAGTTTCTTGGTTTACTTTCTTCTTCTTACATATATATTTCTATCATGATCTAATTAATCAAAAATGAAATGCATTCCAAACTTTTACACCTGCAAGGTTCATCTCATCGTTACATTTTTAAATTACGCGGGGGCAAGGCCTATCGGTTAAAACTGAAACTAACCGCCACGAGGCGACAGCTCAACAAAGAAACGTCTGTTCAATGAAAGAATACCGTCGTTTAATGAGTCATTTGAAGGCGGAGTGGCAAGACGTGAACAGCCGAATCTTGGTGTGATTTCGGTGCGGTTGAAGTTGAAATTAACAATTGAACTGACTAAACTGTTTCGTTTGTCATTCGATTGAGATAGCTGAAGTTACGACTAATAATCAAGTGCTCTACCAGAAAAATAGCAATTCCAGGGGTTCCACATCAATCTCAAGACAATACATTGATATAAACTATATTATCATTTACCGGCAAGGGTTCAGTCTGAAGGTAACGTCGATCCAGTAGTGTTTTGTTGTACAATTGAACATCGTTCGATTCTTGCTGATACAGTACATATAGTGGCTGAAGGACTTGACCTAACGAAGCATTTTTATTTGTTTTGCTGTTTAGAGTTTCTGACCATTACTTTCTTACCGGAAGCCCGCCAATATGTGTTTCAGCAGCGCGTCAAAGGGAAACGGAATCTTTGGGACCATGGCACTGGTAAGCCAATGATTGATTATTTTTTCAATATTATTCCATCTTCGAAGTGAAGTGTGCTGATACCAGCTTTTGAATAAATCTCACAGATCGTGGCCCTTGCTCTCGTTAGTTCCGCTGTAATGCTTTGCGGAGAGAAGATTGCACACTTGCAAAAGGTAAAAAATTGCCTAATAATCAAAAAATCGTTTCGAGACACATGGCCTAGTTCCGAAACTGATCAAAGGAGCTGCAATTCAGTATTTGTTGTGTTTAAAATTGTACAACATTTTTGGTGAAAGCCCACTCATGACTCGATTGATGCATTCATAATGAAGTTCATTGATAGAAACAAGCCCATACGCAGAATTGAACATAACTTAAAAAAGTATAGTATGTAGTAGAAACAGATGACTTCAGTAGCTTTATTTAATCCTATCCTATGTCATATGCCGTCGACTGAAGGTTTTGGCTCGTTGACTAGCAACGTGAAGGTAACAAGGTATACTGAAACTAGAACTTGATCATGTAGCACTCGAATATTCTGAACTAGCTTGCTTGTTCTTTGCTCGATCTAAAGTACTTTTCTTGCTTTCCTCTCCAAGTCGCTCAACAACAACAATTCTGCGCATACGTTTGTCCCCTCCAATGCCTCCAAGCTGAACTTGAGGCAAGCAGTTTGATTCGAACCAGGCGGAGTTGAACACGCTAGGATTTTTTAATGCTGTGCTCCTTTGATCATTCTCGTTAGGCCAATTTCGACGCCTTCGTTAGGCTACTTGGCCGTTTGGCAAAAGGCCTTCAGCCCATTGGGCCTCTGGGCCAATTGGCTTAACGGCGACGGCGAGCCCGAATGGGCCTTCATGGCCTAATAACCTAATTATCGTACTACCCCATCTCTAGGGACGAAGTACATCGTCCCAAACCGAAGAAAACCTTGTAATCTGTGTTTTTTCTGGAATCACCTTTGTCGCTGGCATACTTCAAGTCCTGGCTGCCGTAGTAGTTTTGAAAGCTAAAGCGAGAATGGTATGTTACAAGAATGATCGAGTTTTTAACTTTCGAAAAAAACATTAGAATAGTACAATTCTCGTTTTTATTTTTTTTCAGAGTGATATTGGTAGCTGCTGCCTGGGAGTCCTCTATGTCATCACGATCCTCCCAGTGATGGTCATCATCGGGCTTGTTGTCTTTGTAGGATTCACTGCTGATACCGGACCCCAAGGAAAGCGTTTCGAAAATTGGTTCAGTGTCATGTTGCTGGACGTTCTGTGTCTCGTCTTTGGATCATTGGTTATTGGACGCTTTTCTCGAAGGGACAGCCAGGATGCTGGGCAGTGTTAGATCTTCCTGCGGATGTTTTAAGATAACAGCTTTAATGTTGTGATTTGTCAACTTCTTCTTTATATTTCGCAATCCGTTTCAAGATATTACGTAGTTCCCATAGCTAGTTTTACTTATCTTCCAGCTCAATACTCGTGAGTTTAATATTCAAGATTTTTACACCTGTTCCAGTTTACTGAATTTTCAGTGTACACCTAGAGCCATCTTTTTACATTTCATTAACTGTTCCCGTAAGTTCATACATGTAATGTAGTAACCTAGCAAAATTTTGTTTCATTAAAGGTGTATCTAACTTTTTCTCTTATAGAACACCTTATATGATTATGGGATGCATGTCTTGGATCTACTAGAATAGGTCTGACTTCATCAAGCTCGACTTGAGCACTGATAGAAGAAAGACGTGTTTCCATGCAAACCATGAAATATTGATTAGCAGCCGCGGGAAAAGTATCGATTTCACTCTTTCACGAGAATGTAAACAGTGAACCGGCATCGTAAAAGCTACAGTTCATGCTTTGCCTCCTGGTTTTAGAATTTAGTGAAAGCCAAGTGTAATGGCTGATTAGAAAAGACTAAAAGTGTTTACAGACATATACATTCACAGCCTTTGATCTTTGAAAATGGCGGAAGTGCGCCATTTAAGCCAGGGACGCAAAACCCTCCATGCAGCCTTAATCCACGATGTCGTTCAAACTCGTCGCTCTTCCTCCATTGGAAGCAACCCAGAACCTCATTACGATGTCGAAATTGATATAAGCCACCATTCGTACCAGCGTCGGAGGTCTTCAGAACCCACAGCAACAGCTCTAGATAAACAGGCCTCAGCGGCGCTCGCCGCAAGCTCCAAAAACTTGACTTCAGGCTCGCGGCATTCAGCAGCCCTTTTGGACACTAGACATGGTTCTCGAATCAAGAAAGTTCTGATCAGAAGACCAGGAGCTTCCAAATTCTCCATGAATATCAAGTCAAAATGGTCTTTGAAGGATTCATCAGATCCGATAGCATTACCTCAGTCTGTTCTCGAAGCCACAGAAATGCCATTAAAGAAAGTACATACCATGTTCTCTGAAATGGCGCTCAAAGACGGCGCACCATCGCATCCCGAGCGCCATCTCAACAAGTCGCAGTACAAGTCCTTCGTGTCGAATAAACGAGGCATGCCAAAGTCCAGCCAATTCCTGAAACTAGAATCAGGTTCAGGTGGCGGTGGCGCCACTGGAGCAACAACCAAAGTTTCAGTCTCCTTCCCAGTTATTGAACCACCGATTGAATTCGAAGGTTTCGGAAGTTCAACCTCAGTGCAAATTCAGCGCGCTTTAAATAAGCAGCCGCGAAATTCAGCTCTGGGCAAACCGCTCAAGTTGAAGCCTAATCCTCAGGCACTTCAGACCCTCAAAGATGAGATTTTGCTAAAGGGCGCCGATGTGTATTCCAAGTCGTAAGTTCTAAAAGTTTTGATATTGAGCCAAGTGGTGCAAACCTAATAATTCTAAACTTGCAGGAACATTGAGACTTCGAGGAAGTCAAGTTCAAGCACCAGAAGATGTTCGGCATCTGCAGCGCAGTTCAAAACTGTTTTGGAGCCCAGGAAGCTCCGGAAGTCCACGTTGCATGGAAGTTCGCTGTTGATTCCCCAAGTTCGGTCTGATTCGGAATTGCCGCCAGGAGCTCCGCAGCTTAGACAACTTCGACGTGGATCGAAGGATTCCAAGGGTCAAATGGATGCAACTTTGACAGCACATCTCGCCCGTAAGAATTGAAATTATAGGTGGAAAGTTATGAGAAAATTTTGCAAGACTTTAATGCCGTTTAAGCGCAACCAACTAAAAGCGCTGCGTCATATCCAGTTGACGTAATGGCCAATCCAAGAACTGTTTTGTTTTTCAGTTATCCAAGCTACCGCAGAGAA